>NW_026847771.1:53874526-54003896 GCF_025583915.1 Anolis sagrei ordinatus
AAATTTGGGCATATCGGGTATTTGTGCCAAATTTGGTCCAGTGAATGAAAATACATCCTGCATATCCGATATGTACATTATGATTCATAACATTAGCAAATTTACAGTTACGAAGTTGCAACAAAAATAATGTTGGGTTGTTGTAAGTTTTTTTCGGGCTATATGGCCATGGTCTAGAGCAGTGTTTCTCAACCTTCCTAATGCCACGACCCCTTAATACAACGCGTCATGTTGTGGTGACCCCCAACCATAAAATTATTATCATTGCTACTTCCTAAAGGTAATTGTGTTATTGTTATGAATCATAATGAAAATATCTGAAATGCAGGATGTATTTTCATTCACTGGACCAAATTTGGGACAAATACCCAATAACGGAGCTCCATGCAGTCATGTTGGCCTTGGAGGTGTCTATGGACAACACCAGCTCTTTGGCCTATTAATTGAGCACCAACCCCCAGACTTGGACATGACTTGATTAATGTCAGGGGACAACTTTTACCTTACCTTACCCAGTATGCCAAATTTCAATACTGGTGGGGTTGGAGGGAGAATTGATTATGTCATTTGATAGTTGTAGTTACTGGGATTTATAGTTCACCTACAATCAAAGAACATTCTGAACCCCACCAACGATGGAATTGAATGAAACTTGGTGCACAGAACTCCCATGACCAAGAGAAAATACTGGAAGGGTTTGGTAGGCATTGACCTTGAGTTTTGGAGTTGTAGTTCACCTGCATCCAGATAGCACTGTGGACTCAAACAATGATTGATCTGGACCAAACTTGGCACGGATACTCAACACGCCCAAATGTGAACACTGGTGGAGTTTGCGGAAAATAGACCTTGACATTTGGGAGTTGGTAGTTGCTGGGATTTATAGTTCACTTACAATGAAAGAGCATTCTGAATCCCATCAACGATAGAATTTGGCTAAACTTCCCACATAGAACCCCCATGACCAACAGAAAATATTTCAGACCTCACAACCTCTGAGGATGCTTGCCATAGATGCAGGCGAAACGTCAGGAGAAATGCCTCTAGAACATGGCTCTATAGCCCGAAAAAACCCACAAGAACCTAGAAAATATTGTGTTTGTTGATGGTCTTTGGCGACCCCTCTGACACCCCCTTGCGACCCCCTCAGGGGTCCCGACCCCCAGGTTGAGAAACACTGGTCTAGAGGCATTCTCTCCTGACATTTTGCCTGCATCTATGGCAAGCATCCTCAAAAATAATGTTGTGGTTGGGGGGGGGTCACTACAACATGAGGAACTGCATTAAGGGGTCGGGGCATTAGGAAGGTTGAGAACCACTGACCTAGATGGTTCATAGGAAGAGATGCGATAATGGGTGTTGTAGTCCAACGGGCCCAGAACATGCTGCGTTAGGGAAGTCTGGGAGTTTTGTTATGTGGAGGTTTTCGCACAGAGGTTGGATATCCGTCTGTCCGAAGTGTTTGGAGGGTGTCTTCCTGCCTTTGCGGAAAAGGGGGATGGATTGGACAGCCTTTGGGGGTCCCTTCCGACTCGATAGATAACAGCCTGGGCCTTTTTAATTGGCACCGCACAGCTCTAGCTGTCAAAAAGAAGACGGCTGGGCGCTCCTAATGAAATGCTCTCTTGGCTCCAGGAGAAAGCGCTGGTTGCCTTTGAAGGTTGGATATAGTCTTCATGAAGGCCTTTGTTCATACAGGGAAGTTGGCAAGCAGACGTGTCTCGCAATATCGGGAGGCGCTCGTTTGTTGTTATGGGCCAGCCCAGGAATCCGAGAGTGGGAAGGGACCCCAAAGTCCATGCAGTCTGACCCCATTCTGCCAGGTAGGAAAACACCATCCAAGCCACCCATCCCAGGATGTCATCTCTAATTTAATAGCTAGGAAAACATCGGATCTGGGGCAACGCAGCTTTCACGCCATGGCCTTTCTTCCTCCCTTGCAAAAGCCCAAAGCCCTAATTGCGGAAAGCACTTAAGTCATGTATTTTTTTGCCTGGTGGGGAGGCAAGGACAAGTGTCGTCGGATGCCTTGAATGGAGAAGAGGGTAAAACAATGTGTCCGGTCATGGAAAAGAGTCTGACTTGACAGCTCATGCGATGGAGGCGATGGAGGGAAGCGTGCGGCCCCAGGGGGCAAGGAAGGAGCCGAAGAAGCCGGGTGGAAGCCAGGAAGGGGTTTTGTTAATGTATAGGACCTCTTATTAATAATAATAACAATTACTATTGTTATTATTATTCCTCGCATTGATGCCACCCTGGGTTTAGAATCCTAGCGTTGGAAGGGAACCCCAAATGTCATCCAGTTCACCCTCCTTCATAGGAATATATTGAATCATAAAGGGACCCCGAAGGTCATCTAGTCCATCCTCATTTCATAGGAATATATTGAATCATAGAATCATAAAGGGCCCCCAAAGGTCATTCAGTCCACCCTCGTTTGTCGGAATTTCTGGAATGATAAAGGGACCCCCAAAAGTCATCCAGTCCACCCTCATTCGTCGGAATATATTGAATCATAAAGGGACCCCAAAGGTCATCCAGTCCACGCTTGTAAATTGGATTATATTAAATTACAAAGAAACCGCAAAGGTCATCCAGTCCGCCCTCATTCATAGCAATATATTGAAACATAAAGGGACCCCAAAAGTCATTCAGTCCACCCTCATTCGTTGGAATTTCTGGAACAATAAAGGGACCCCAAAGGTCATCCAGTACACCCTCGTTCGTCAGAATATATTGAATCATAAAGGGACCCCAAAGGTCATCCAGTCCATGCTTGTAAATTGGATTATATTAAATTACAAAGGAACCGCAAAGGTCATCCAGTCCACCCTCATTCATAGCAATATATTGAAACATAAAGGGACCCCAAAAGTCATCCAGTCCATCCTTGAAGGTTGGATTATATTTAATCACAAAGGGAACCCAAAGGTCATCCTGTCCACCCTCGTTCATTGGAATATATTAAATCATAAAAGGACCCCAAAGGTCATCCAGTCCACACTTGTAAATTGGATTATATTAAATTACAAAGGAACCACAAAGGTCATCCAGTCCACCCCCATTCATAGCAATATATTGAAACATAAAGGGACCCCAAAAGTCATCCAGTCCATCCTTGTAAATTGGACGATATTAAATTACAAAGGAACCTCTAAAGTCATCCAGTCCACCCTCATTTGTAGTAATATATTGAAACATAAAGGGATCCCAAAAGTCATTCAGTCCATCCTTGTAAATTGGATGATATTAAATTACAAAGGAACCMCWAAGGTCATCCAGTCCACCCRCATTCATAGCAATATATTGAAACATAAAGGGACCCCAAAAGTCATCCAGTCCATCCTTGTAAATTGGARGATATTAAATCACAAAGGGAACCCAAAGGTCATCCATTCCACCCTCGTTCGTCGGAATATATTGAATCATAAAGGGACCCCAAAGGTCATCCAGTCCATGCTTGTAAATTGGATGATATTAAATTATAAAGGAACCTCTAAGGTCATCCAGTCCACCCTCATTCATAGTAATATATTGAAACATAAAGGGACCCCAAAAGTCATCCAGTCCATCCTTGTAAATTGGATTATATTAAATCACAAAGGGAACCCAAAGGTCATCCAGTCCACTCTRYTTCATCAGAATATATTGAATCAKAAAGGGACCCCAAAGGTAATCCAGTCCACGAGTGTAAATTGGATTATATTAAATTACAAAGGAACCACTAAGGTCATCCAGTCCACCCTCATTCATAGCAATATATTGAAACATAAAGAGACCCCAAAAGTCATCCAGTCCATCCTTGTAAATTGGATTATATTAAATCACAAAGGGAACCCAAAGGTCATCCAGTCCACCCCAGTTCGTCGGAATATATTGAATCATAAAGGGACCCCAAAGGTCATCTAGTCCATCCTTGTAAACTGGATTATATTAAATCACAAAGGAACCGCTAAGGTCATCCAGTCCACCCTCATTCATAGCAATATATTGAAACATAAAGGGACCACAAAAGTCATCCAGTCCATCCTTGTAAATTGGTTTGTATTAAATCACAAAGGGAACCCAAAGGTCATCCAGTCCTCCCTCGTTTGTAGCAATATATTGAATCATAAAGGGACCCCTAAGGTTATCCAGTCCACCCTTGTTTGTTGGAATATATTGAATCATAGAATCCTAAGGGACCTCAAAGATCATCCAGTCCATCCTCATTTGTAGGAAAATATTGAATCATAGAATCATAAAGAAATGTCAAAGGCCATCCAGTCCACCCTCGTTCATAGGAATATATTGAACCATAGAATCATAAAGGGGCACCAAAGGTCATCCAGTCGACCCTCATTCTTCGGAATATTTTCAATCATAAAAGGACCCCATAGGAATATATTGGATCATAGAATCATAAAGGGACCCCAAAGATCATCCAATCCACCCTCTTTCATAGGAATATATTGAATCATAGAACCATAAAGGGGCACCAAAGGTCATCAAATCCACCCTAATTCATAGGAATCATACTGTAAGTTGCTTCTGGTGTGAGGGAATCAGCCATCTTCAGAAACGTTGCCCAGGGGATGCCCGCATGTGTTACTATCCCGCAGGTAGGTTACAAAACAGGAGCTTGTTTGTCAAGTTCTAGGGTCAGAGAAGCAGACGGTGAAAACAGAACAACGTCTGGCCTCAGGGAAGCGTGCTTGCTCCATCAATGTTTAATATTTACATAAATGATCAGTCACATCCAGAAGGGACAGAGAGTTTCATCTATGTTGATGATAGTGCCATCACCACCCAAGCAGTGAGCTTTGAAATAGTTGAACAAAACAAAGGGGCTCCAAAGGTCATCCAGTCGACCCTGATTCGTCGGAATATATTCAATCATAAAGGGACCCCATAGAAATATAATGAATCATAGAATCATAAAGGGACCCAAAGGTCATCCAGTCCATCCTCGTGTGTAGGAATATATTAAATCATAGAATCATAAAGGGACCCAAAAGGTCATCCAGTCCATTCTCGTTTGTCGGAATATATTAAATCATAGAATCATAAAGGGACCTAAAAGGTCATCCAGTCCACCCTCATTTGTCGGAATATATTGAATCATAAGGGACCTCAAAGGTCATCCACTCTATCCTCGCTTTTAGGAATATATTGAATCACAGAATCATAAAGAGACCCTAAAGGTCATCCAGTCCATCCTCGTTTGTAGGAATATATTGAATCATAGAATCATAAAGGGACCCCAAAGGTCATCCAGTGCACCCTTGTTCCTTGGAATATATTGAATCATAGAATCATAAAGGGACCCCAAAGGTCATCCAGTCCACCCTCATTCATAGGGATATACTGAATAACAAAGGAGCCCCACAAGTCATCCAGTCCATCCTCATTCATAGGAATATATTGAATCATAAAGGGGCCCCCAAAGGACATCCAGTCCAATCCCATTTTCCCTAAAAATGGACTTTGACCATGGTAAAAGGTGTGAACATCTGCCTGAAATTGCATTTCAATAGAGAGCCATGCCCTCTGGAGGCTTCTGAAGATATCACTCTATATATTTTCCTCGTTTTATTCAAAAGAACAACAAAAAACTGAAATGTCTTGCAGTGTCTTTCATGATTTTATTAATCTATTAGCTGGGGTACCCGGCATTACAGGGGTTATTTGAAAAAAAATCAATTTTAATGGTACAAAAGGTTGTGGATGAACTACAACTCACATCATGCCAGGTCAACCCTGAGAAACTCCTTAAAGTTTGTCATGTTGGGCAAATTGGCTCTAGATGTGTCATCAGTGGGGTTCAATGTGCTCTCTGGATGTAGGGCGAACTACAATTCCCACGGTGGTGAGTCAGTCCCCTCAAACCCCTCCAGTAGGTTGAGTCAGTCATGGGGGTTCTGTGTGCCAGGTGTGGTCCCAGTCCATCATTGGTGGAGATCACCGTTTCTCTGGTTGTGGCTGAATTACAACTCCCAGAAGGGACGGTTAGTTTCCCCTCAAACCCCTCCAGTAATCACATTTCAGCATATCGGGTATGCATGCCAAGTTTGCACCAGATCCATTGCTGTTTGGTTTCACATTTCTCTCTGGATGTAGGTGAACTATAACTCACCCGAATCAAGGTGAATTTTCCCCAAAGACCTCCAATAGTTTTTCTTAGTCATGGGGGTTCTGTGTGTCAAGTGAGTTCCAGGTCCATCCTTGGTGGAGTTCAGAGTGCTCTTAGATTGCAAGTGAACCATACATCCCAGTCCCTACAACTCCTATAAATCACAGTGAATTCTTCCCAAGCCTCTCTAGTATGTTCAGTTGCTGTTCAATGCCTGTGTTTGCTGTGTTCCATAAAAAAGAATAGGAAAGGGTTAAAGGAGAGGCAGTAGGTGGGGTCATGCAAATTCCACACCAATGGAGAGAGTCAGAAATACCAGGATGTCTGTGGTGGAGGAAACACATAAAATCTAGGATGGAATTGTCCCCGTATGAAAGCCTTTACTTGGGTGGTAGACAGTATGGTGTTAGTGGGGGACATTGGCAGGGCTCTTGGACATGTTTGTGGGGCTCTCTATAAGCTGCAATGTCATTGGAGAGAGGGCCCTTGGTGTCCCCTGAGTAGTGGGAGATACAGCTATCTGCGGAGGCAGGAGCTTGTCTCAGTAAGTGGACACCTCAGCCACACACACACATACATATTTTCACTTTTATTATGTGTATAGATAGAAGATTGATGTATTTATTTTTATCCTATCCCCCAATATGAGGATACGGTCTGTCTCTGCCTCTGCCTCTGCCTCTGCCTCTCTCTCTATCTGTCTATTTTTCATCATGTATCCATTCGTCTGTGTAATCTCCAACCATCATTTCTCTATTATCTATCTATCTGTCTGTCCGTTCGTCTGTCCGTCCGTCTGTCCGTCCGTCCATCCATCCATCCATTCATCCATCTATCTATCCATCCATCCATCCATCCATCCAACCTCATATCTATCAATCTATCCATCCATCTACCCATCCATCCTATCGATCCATATACGCATCCATCCTATCCATCCATCCATCCATTCATCCATCTACCCATCCATCCTATCCATCCAGCCGCTGGGGGAGATCATCCGGCATTTTGGAATGCGGTGTTATCTCTACGCAGATGATGTCCAAATCTGTCACTCCTTCTCACCTGTCACCAAGGAGGCTGTCCGAACCTTGAACCGGTGCTTGGCTGCTGTGTCGGACTGGATGAGAGCTAACTAATTGAAATTGAATCCAGACAAGACAGAGGTCCTATTGGTCAGTCGTAAGGCCGAACAGGGCATAGGGTTACAGCCTGAGTTAGATAGGGTTACACTCCCCCTGAAGACACAGGTTCGCAGCTTGGGAGTGATCCTGGACTCATCGCTGAGCCTGGAACCCCAGGTCTCAGCTGTGGCCGGGAGAGCTTTTGCACAATTAAAACTTGTGCGAAATGGGTGGCATGGGAAGTCAGATCTGGCCACAGTGATCCACGCTCTTGTTACATCCCGAATAGATTACTGCAATGCACTCTACGTGGGGTTGCCTTTGAAGGCTGTTCGGAAACTTCAACTAGTCCAACGGGCGGCAGCCAGATTACTCACCGCAACGTCATACAGGGAACATACCACCCCTCTGTTATGTCAGCTCCACTGGCTGCCGATCCAGTTCCGAGCACAATTCAAAGTGCTGTTTTTGACCTACAAAACCCTATACAGCTCCGGCCCAGCGTATCTGTCCAAATCTCCTTCTACATCCCGCCTCGGAGTTTAAGATCTTCTGGGGAGGCCCTGCTCCCAGCCCCACTTCTATCACAAGTGAGATTGGTGGGGATGAGGAGAAGGCCCTTCTCGGTGGTGGCCCCTCACCTGTGGAATTTGCTTCCCTGGGAAATTAGGTCATTGACATCCCTCCTCTCGTTTAGAAGGAAACTAAAAACAATAGAGAGGACCAGGCCTTTGGGTAATCTGGCAGACAGACAAAGGACAATGACGACTAGAATTGGATAGGATTATGACAATGCGGAATGAACTTACGGATTTTGAGCTTGGCGAACGTTGATCATTAGATTGGTTTTTATTAGTTCTGCTGTTAACTGGATTGTTTTAATTGTTTTAATTGTTGCTGATATATATTTTATCTTACTATTGTATTGCTGGCATCGAATTGTGCCTTCTGTAAGCCACTCTGAGTCCCCCCTCGGGGGTTGAGAAGGGCGGGGTAGAAATGCTCGAAATAATAGTAAATAATAATAGTCCATCCATCCATCTATATCTCCTACCTTTATGGAATATAGGGCTATCTATCAGCGATCAATCTGTCTTCTTTCTGTTGGTCTATCTATCTATCTATCTATCTATCTATCTATCTATCT
Organism: Anolis sagrei ordinatus; assembly: GCF_025583915.1. NCBI lineage: Eukaryota > Metazoa > Chordata > Lepidosauria > Squamata > Anolidae > Anolis > Anolis sagrei. Next base: position 53,882,910 of record NW_026847771.1, read on the forward strand.
ATCCATCCATCCATCCACACATATCTATCTATCTATCTATCTATCTATCTATCTATCTATCTATCTATCTATCTATCTATCCATCCATCCATCTATCTATCCATCTATTCTCCTGCCTTTATTCTTGTACGGTACATAGCGATATCTATCTGTCTTCTGACCATCTATCTCCTTCCTTATCCCTGTCTTTCTATCTATCCTATTTCTCCCTCTTTCTCTCTCCTTCGCCTTGTATGACATACAGAGGTATTATTTAATCTCTTTCTAATCTAGCAAGCTAGCTTTCCTTTATCATCTCATATCTATCTAACGTCCTATCTCTATTCCTGTATGCTATCTATCTATCTATCTATCTATCTATCTATCTATCTATCCACTCATTTATATCTCCTACCTTTATCCCTATATGGAATAGACGGCTATCTATCTATCATTTATCTATCATCCGACCATCTACATCTCCTATCTTTATCCCTGTATAGAATAGAGGGATATTTATTGATCCATCTACCTATTTATTCTATCCTACCCTATCTATCTATCTATCTATCTATCTATCTATCTATCCAACCACATATCTATCTGTCTATCCATCCATCTACCCATCCACTCATCCATCCATCCATCCATCCATCCATCCATCCATCCATCCATCCATCCATCTATATCTCCTACCTTTATGGAATATAGGGCAGTATATCTGTCTATCTATCTATCTATCTATCTATCTATCTATCTATCTATCTATCTATCTATCCATCCATCCATCCATCCATCCATCCACCCACCCACCCATCCATATCTCCTACCTTTATATAGCATAGGGCTATCTATCATCTATCCATCCGTCTGTCTATCTATTTATTTATCTATGTATCTATCCATCCATCTGTCTACTGTATCTCTCCTAACTTTATGGAATATAGGACCATCTATCCATCCATCCATCCATCCATCCATCTCTATCTCCCACCTTTCTGGAATACAGGGTTATCTGTCATCATCCATCCATTCACATGTGGAATACAGGGCCATCTATAATCTATCCATCTGTCAACAACAACAACAACAACAACAACAACAACAACAATCTTTATTTATACCCCACCACCATCTCCCCAAGGGGACTCGGGGCAGTTAACATGAGGCCCAGCCCAAAAATTACAATAAGGCAAAGTAAGATACATACACAGATAATAACATCAAATAAAATGCAAACAATAACAAAATTATACACTAGGGTAAACACAGGATATGAGATAAAATAATAAAAAAAGTTGACCACAGTGGGCTGAGCCAAATGCAGGGATAAGATTAAAACCCTGGATGAGATAGGTAAATAGAATAGTGTGTCTGGTGGGAGATACAGATGGAACAAATGATAGGGTTTAGTTTCACTAGGGGATGAGATAAAGTGCCTCAAAGGGACATTTTGTACTGAGAGGGTCATGGCATGGGGATTTGTTGTTCATTCCTCAAAAGCACGCTGGAACAGCCAGGTATTTTCCTATAGGCTGCCAGAGTGGGTGCTTGTCTAATCTCTCTGGGTAGCGAGTTCCAGAGCCGAGGAGCCACCACAGAGAAGGCCCTCTCCCTTGTCCCCACAAGCCGCGCTTGCGATGGAAGTTGGAGTGAGAGGAGGGCCTCCCCGGAAGATTGAAGGGTCGTGCAGATTCGTAGAAGGAAATGCACGATCTCTATCTATCCATCCATCCATCCATCCATCCATCCATATCTCCCTCCCCTCCTCTCTCTGTCTCTATCTCTCTTACCTTTATGGAATATAGAGCTATCTATCTCTCTATCTCTCTCTCTCTCTCTCTATCTATCTATCTATCTATCTATCTATCCATACATCCATCTATATCTCCTACCTCTTTGGAATATAGGGCTTTCTATCATCTATCCATCTGTCTGGTTGTCTATCCATGTCTGTCTTTCTGTCTGTCTGTTTGTCTATCTATCTATCTATCTATCTATCTATCTATCTATCTATCTATCTGTCCGCCAGTCCATCATTTCATCCACAAATCCATCTATCCATCCATATCTACTTTTATGGAATATAGGGCTATCTATCCATCTGTCTGTCTGTCTATCTATCCACCTACCTACCTACCTTTATCCATCCATCCATCCATCCATCCACATATCTATCTATCTGTCCATCCATCTCTATCTTCTACCTTTATGGATAATAAGGCTATCAATCCACCTATCTGTCTACCTGCCTATCCATCCATCCATCTACATGTCTATCCATCCAACCACCCACCATCCACCAACCCACCCACCATCCATCCATCCATCCATCCATCCATCCATCCATCCATCCATCTAATCTCCTACCTTTATAGGACTATCATCTATCCATCAGTCTGTCTATCTGTCTATCTATCCATCTCCCACTCTCTCTCCTAACTTCCATCAGTCTGTCTATCTATCTATCTATCTATCTATCTATCTATCTATCTATCTATCCATACCCCACTCTCTCTCCTAACTTTATGGAATATTGGGCTATCTATCTACCTATCTATCTATCTATCCATCCATCCATCCATCTGTGTGTATGTGTGTATAGGAATGCATCTGTCTGTCTGTCTGTCTGTCTATCTATCTATCTATCTATCTATCTATCTATCTATCTATCTATCTATCTCTATCTCTATCTCTATCTCCTATTTGCCTTACTGGGATTCTGGATTTTGTGTGACAGTCAAAACATGTTGACTGTAAACACTATATACCTTAAAAGAAAACAACAACACCAACAAAAAAGATCCAAAAGCCAAATCTCATGTTCAAGCAGCAAGCGTGATGTGTGTGTGTGTGTGAGAGAGAGAGAGAGAGAGAGTGCGAATGCCTACATCTTCTGTTGAAATATTTGGCTATTTTGTGTTTTAAGAAAGCAAAGCAAAACAGAAGCTTTCGAGTCCTATTTCAGGCCTTCACGCACACCTACACACCAAGAAATGTTATCGCATCCAATACCTGCAAAGTATTGGCTCCAAAGGGGGTGGAAGAAGAGGCCGGAGATTGTGCATGATGAGATTTGTAGTCTTGTGACATTTCAGCAAAACAAAAGCGGGGGGGTGGGGGGGTGGTTAAGACCTTGTCAAACTATAGCTCCTATGATTGGACGGGAAAGCCTTTGGGATCCCTTCCAACTAGAATGCAGGCAATTGATGCCAAACAGAGGCATATCAGGAAGGTTCGGATGGTGTCTTCCATCCAAATGGGGTTGGAATAGGTGTCCTTTAGGGTCCCTTAAAACTCTAGGATTCTGTAATACCAATTCAGGCCAGTTCTGTCAGCAGATGCTAGATGGCCATTTTCCGGGAGGGTTTGAATGGTGTCTCCCTGCAATGAGGTCACACTGGATGCCCTTTGGGGTCCCTTCCAGCACTAAGATTCTATGATCAGAATTCAGGCCATTGTTTCCAAATGTCTTTACATGGATGCTGGATGACCATCTTTTGGGAGGGTTTAGATGGTGTCTTTCTGCAATGAGGTCAGACTGGATGCCCTTTGGAGTCCCTTTCAACTCTAGGATTCTGTGGATTCTATGATGCTAAAGGTTCAGACCACTGAGGCTAATCTATCAGGAGAGTTCAGATGGTCGTCAGACTGGATGCCCTTTGGAGTCCCTTTCAACTCTAGGATTGTATGGCTTCTATGATGCTAAAGGTTCAGACCACTTTCCTCCTTTTCCCATGCGGCTCCCACCCTTTGCACTCTTCTCATACACCTACTGCCCTTCTCTTGTGCATTGCCTCCTTGCTATGGACATTGCCGGCATTTCATGCACCTTCCATCCTTCTCATGCACCTTGTGCCTTTCCTATGCACATTGGGCCCTTCTTACGCACATTGGACCCTTCTTATGTGCCTTTCACCCTCTTCTTCAATGCCTTGCACCATTCCCATATGCACTGACTCCTTCTCTGGCACATTGCCCCCTTCTCATGCTCCTTTTGCATTTTTTAGTGCCTTGCACCCTTCCCACATGCATTGCTCCCTTGTCATGCACCTTTCACACTTCTCATGTGACTTGAACCCTTCCTTTATACACTGGACTCTTCTCTTGCACATTGCCTCCTTCTCATGCACCTTTCGCACTTCTTGTGTGCATTGCACAATTCCCTTATACACTGGATCCTTCTCATGCACCTTGTCTACTTCTCATGTGACTTGCACCCTTCCTTTATACATTGGACTCTTCTCTTGCACATTGCCTCCTTCTCATGCACCTTTCGCACTTCTTGTGTGCATTGCACAATTCCCTGATACATTGGATCCTTCTCATGCACCTTGTCCACTTTCTTATGTCCCTTTTGCCCTTCTTGCCTTGCATCCTTTCCTTATACATTGGGTCCTTTTCAAGTGCCTTGTTCCCTTCTCATGTACTTTTCATCCTTCTCATTCACCTTGCACCTTTCCCATATGCATTGGACCCGTCTCATGCCTCTAGCCCACTTCTCATGCGTCTTTCGCACTTCTCATGTGCCTTGCATCCTTCCCTTACACTTACTTACTTACTTTACTTACTTACTTAGGTGATCCCTCATTGTCTGAGTAGGATTGTCTTCCCAGATTGGTGTGCTGACGGTGGGTCCGTAGGTGACTGGGGAGCCTTATTCTTGGTCTGCATGTTCTCCTGCAGTGAGGGCATCGGTTTCCAGGTGTAAGGCGGTCCCGGTTGGGGTTGGCTTGATGCGCCCTCCTCTTGGCACGTTTCTCTCTTTCGTCCTCCATTCGTGCGTCTTCAAATTCTATAGCACTGCTGGTCACAGCTGACCTCCAGCTGGAGTGCTCAAGGGCCAGGGCTTCCCAGTTTTCAGTGTCTATGCCACAGTTTTTAAGATTGGCTTTGAGCCCATCTTTAAATCTCTTTTCCTGCCCACCAACATTCCATTTTCCATTCTTGAGTTCGGAGTAGAGCAACTGCTTTGGGAGACGGTAATCGGGCATTCGGACAATGTGGCCAGTCCAGTGGAGTTGATGGCGGAGGACCATCGCTTCAGTGTTGGTGCTTTTTGCTTCTTCCAGCACGCTGACATTTGTCCGCTTGTCTTCCCAAGAGATTTGCAGGATTTTCCGGAGGCAGCGCTGATGGAATCGTTCTAGGAGTTGCATGTGACATCTGTAGATAGTCCACGTCTTGCGGGCATATAGCAAGGTTGGGAGGACAATAGCTCTATAAACAAGCACCTTGGTCACCCTACGGATGTTCTGGTCCTCAAACACTCTGTGCTTCATTTGGAAAAATGCTACACGTGCAGAGCTCAGGCAGTCTGTCTCATGTGCCTTTCCCCCTTCTCATGCTTCTTTCGCCCCCTTCTTTAGTGTCTTGCACCCATTCCATATGCATTTCACCCTTTCATGCGCCTTTCAATCCCTTCTTGACTGCCTTCCACCCTTCCTTTATACATTGGACCCTTTTCATTCACATTGCCCCCTTCTCATGTGCCTTTTGCACTTCTTTAGTGCCTTGCACCCTTCCCTTATACACTGAGTCCTTCTCATGCACCTTTCACATTTCTTGTGTGCCTTGCACCCTTCCCTTATACATTGGGGCCTTCTCATGCACATTGCCCCCTTCTCATGTGCCTTTCGCCCTCTTCTTGAATGTCTTGCATCCTTCCCATAAGCATTGCACTGTCCTCATGCACATTGCCCCCTTCTCATGTGCCTTTCGCCTTCTTCTTCAGTGCATTGCATCCTTCCTTTACATATTGGGTCCTTCCTTAGACATTGGGTCTTTCTTGTAGCCCTTTCACCCTTCTTGCATGTCTTGCACCCTTCCCTTATATATTGCACACTTCTCATGTGCTTTTCACCTCCTTCTTCTGTGCTTTGCACCCTTCCCTTATACACTGGATCTTTCTCGTGTGCCTTTCCCCCTTCTCATGCTCCTTTCGCCTCCTTCTTTAGTGCCTTGCACCCTTCCCATATGCATTTCACCCTTTCCATGCACCTCTCGCTCCCTTCTTGAGTACCTTCTACCCATCCCTTATACATTGGACCCTTCTCATGCACATTGCCCCCTACTTGAATGTCTTGCACCCTTCTCATAAGCACTGGACCCTCCTCATGCACATTGCCCCCTTTTTGTGTGCCCTTTGCCTTCTTCTTTAGTGCCTTCCACCCTTCCTTTATACATTGGGTCCTTCTCATGCACACTGCCCCCTTCTCATGTGCTTTTTGCACTTCTTTTGTGCCTTGCATCCTTCCCCTATGCATTGGACCCTTCTCGTGCACCTTGCCCCCTTCTCATGCCCCTTTTGCACTTCTTGTGTGCTTTGCACCCTTCTCATATGCAGCGCACCCTTCTCATGTGCCTTGCCCCCTTCTCATGCGCCTTTCGCCCCCTTCTTGAATGTCTTGCACCCTTCTCATAAGCACTGGAACCTCCTCATGCACATTGTCCCCCTACTCATATGCCTTTCGCTCCCTTCTTGAATGTCTTGCACCCTTCCCATGAGCACTGGACCCTCCTCATGCACATTGCCCCCTTCTCATATGCCTTTCGCTCCCTTCTTGAATGTCTTGCACCCTTCCCATGAGCACTGGACCCTCCTCATGCACATTGCCCCCTTTTTGTGTGCCCTTTGCCTTCTTCTTTAGTGCCGTGCACCCTTCCTTTATACATTGGGTCCTTCTCATGCACACTGCCCCTTTCTCATGTGCCTTTTGCACTTCTTTTGTGCCTTGCATCCTTCCCCTATGCATTGGACCCTTCTCGTGCACCTTGCCCCCTTCTCATGCCCCTTTTGCACTTCTTGTGTGCTTTGCACCCTTCTCATATGCAGCGCACCCTTCTCATGTGCCTTGCCCCCTTCTCATGCGCCTTTCGCCCCCTTCTTGAATGTCTTGCACCCTTCTCATAAGCACTGGAACCTCCTCATGCACATTGTCCCCCTACTCATATGCCTTTCGCTCCCTTCTTGAATGTCTTGCACCCTTCCCATGAGCACTGGACCCTCCTCATGCACATTGCCCCCTTCTCATATGCCTTTCGCTCCCTTCTTGAATGTCTTGCACCCTTCCCATGAGCACTGGACCCTCCTCATGCACATTGCCCCCTTTTTGTGTGCCCTTTGCCTTCTTCTTTAGTGCCGTGCACCCTTCCTTTATACATTGGGTCCTTCTCATGCACACTGCCCCTTTCTCATGTGCCTTTTGCACTTCTTTTGTGCCTTGCATCCTTCCCCTATGCATTGGACCCTTCTCGTGCACCTTGCCCCCTTCTCATGCCCCTTTTGCACTTCTTGTGTGCTTTGCACCCTTCTCATATGCAGCGCACCCTTCTCATGTGCCTTGCCCCCTTCTCATGCGCCGTTCGCCCCCTTCTCATGCACCTTGCCAACCTTATTGGCTTTCCCATCTCAGCCTGAATGCTTGCTGTGTTTCTTAGGAAGAGCCCTAAGACTCCAGTTCCTGTCAGAGGAATCCAGCCCTGGTTTTCCAACCCTCTTGATTGCAAATCTGGAGAGTTTTTGGAAGGCTGCAGTACCAGCCAGCCAGCTCTGTGTAGATGTTGCTTCACCCTGAACACCAGCAGAAAAGAAGAGATTTTTTCCAAAAGAGGAGAAGCATGAGAAGAGATTCCAACCTGATTCCTTCCAGGGCCTTGGTCTAGAATCAATATAGCCTTGCCTGCTATTCTAACAGAAGGCCAAGCCAGGAGAGCATCCATTCAAACCCCTGGGAAGCAAACAAAAAATCCAATTTTTCCTCCCTTTTTTGCAGCTGTTTTTGCAATTTCCCCACCATCACCACCTCCAAAGGTGTGATTTTATTTTTTGGGGGTGCAAAACAAAAGGGATCTCATTGAAGCCCATGTCTTTTCCTTCTTGTTCAGATTGGGTTTCGAATGGTTGGAAACAAAGATGCTGGTGAAGCCAAGGAAAGGACAGGTGTAAAAAGGGGGAGGAAAAAAAAAAAGAAGAGGATCTTCATTCCAAAAGGTTTTGCTGGATGTGACTGCAGCAGAGGAGGAGGAGGAGGAGGAGGAAGAAGGAAGGAAACCAGCTTTGTCAGGGAGGCACCCCAAGGTAAGGGACAAAGCCTGTCTCTCCTTTTTGGGGTGGGTGGATGATGGGCTTTGTTGTCAACATCCATAAGGGGCTGGGTTTGGGGTTGCTTTGGAGGGCTTTTTTTTGGGGAGGGGGAAACTTTAGACACTTCTGGGGGTGGGAAGAATGGGAAGGGAGGGACCCAATGGCCAAGCTTGCACACATATTATTATTATTATTATTATTATTATTATTATTAATAATAATAATAGATACATGCATACACATATATTGGGATAAAGGGACCCAATGGCCAAAGTTGCACACAATATAATAATAATAATAATAATAATATAGAGAGGGACCCAACGGCCAAGCTTGCACACACAATAATAATAATAATAATAATAATAATAATAATAATAATAGATACATGCATACACATATATTGGAATAAAGGGACCCAATGGCCAAACTTGGACACAATATAATAATAATAATAATAATAATAATAATAATAATAATAATATAGAGAGGGACCCAATGGCCAAGCTTGCACACACAATAATAATAATAATAATAATAATAATAGATACATGCATACACATATATTGGAATAAAGGGACCCAATGGCCAAACTTGGACACAATATAATAATAATAATAATAATAATAATAATAATAATAATAATATAGAGAGGGACCCAATGGCCAAGCTTGCACACACAATAATAATAATAATAATAATAATAATAGATACATGCATACACATATATTGGAATAAAGGGACCCAATGGCCAAACTTGGACACAATATAATAATAATAATAATAATAATAATAATAATAATAATAATAAAGACTAGGACCCAATGGCCAGACATAATAATAATAATAATAATAATAATAATAATAATAATAATGATAAATAATAATAATAGAAATACAAATAATAATAATAATAATAATAATAATAATAATAATAATAATAAATAGATAATGAATATAAAATAATAATAATAATAATAATAATAATAATAGATAAATGCATACACATGAATTGGAAGAAAGGGGACCCAATGGCCAAACTTGCACACACAATAATAATAATAATAATAATAATAATAATAGAACATATTTTGGAAGAAAAGGGACTCAAGGGCCCAACTTGCACATGTAATAATAATAATATACATGCACATATTGGAAGAAAGGGGACCCAATGTCCAAACTTACACACAATCTAATAATAACAATATAGAGAGGAACCCAATGGCCAGTCATAATAATAATAATAATAATAATAATAATAATAATAATAATAGATACATGCATACACTTATATTGGCAGGAAGTGGACCCAATGGCTAAATTTGCACACATAATAATAATAGAATATATATTGGAAGAAAAGGGACCCAAGGGCCAAACTTGCACTAATAATAATAATAATAATACAACAACCCAATAATAATAGTAATAAACATGGGTATATTGAAAGAAAGGGGACTCAATGGCCAAACTTGCACACATAATAATAATAATAATAATAACAATAACAACAACATACACACGTATATTGGAAGAAAGCGGACCCAATGGCTAAATTTGCACACATAATAATAATAGAACTTATATTGGAAAAAAGGGATCCAAGGGCCAAACTTGCACTAATATTAATAATAATAATCTCTCTCTCTCTCACGCACACACACATGTATATACACACACATGCCTATATTGGAAGAAAGGAGACCCAATGGCCAAACTTGCACACAATATTATGATAATAATAATAATAAGCACACATATATTAGAAGTAAGGCACTCAATGGGCAGAATTGCACACAATAATAATAATAATAATAATAATAATAATAATGAAAGGGACCCAATGGCTGAGCATAATAATAATAATAATAATAATGGTAGTACATATTGGAAGGAAGGAATCCAATGGCCAAACTTACACACAATACAATAACAATAATAATAATATAGATACATGTGTACCCATGTATTGGAAGAAAGGGTTCCCAATGGCCAAATTTGAAATAATAATAATAATAATAATAATAATAATAATAATAATAATATACACACATATATATTGGGAGCCAATGGCCCAATTTGGACATGTAATAATAATAATAATATAGATACATGCATACACATATAGTGGAAGAAGGGAACCCAAGGGCCCAACTTACAAACATAATAATAATAACCATACATACATACATACATTCACACAAATATGGGAAGAGAGGGAACCCAATTGCCAAACTTCAACACATAATAATAATAATAATAATAATAATAATAATAATAATAATATATTTTTTGTCGTGTCAGGAGTGACTTGAGAAACTGCAAGTCGCTTCTGGTGTGAGAGAATTGGCCGTCTGCAAGAACGTTGCCCAGGGGATGTCCGGATGATTTGATGTTTTTATCATCCTTGTGGGAGGCTTCTTTCATGTCCCCACATGAGGAGCTGGAGCTGATAGAGGGAGCTCACCTGCCTCTCCCCGGATTCGAACCTGCGACCTGTCAGTCTTCAGTCCTGCCGGCACAGGGGTTTAACCCACTGCGCCACTGGAGGCACCAAATAATGATAATAATAATAATCGAACATATATTGGAAGTAAGAGACCCAATGGCCAAACTTACACACATAATAATAATAATAATAATAATAATAATAATAATAATATACACACATTTTGGAAGTAGGGGACCCAAGGGCCAAACTAGAAATAATAATAATAGTAATAATAATAACAACAACAACTATAATAACTATACATACACATATATATTGGAAGAAAGGGGACCCAATGACCAATGGATACATCATAACGACAACAACAACATAATACACACATATATTGGACAGCAAGGGACCCAATGGCAAACTTGAATATTAATATATTAATATATTAATATTATTATTGCTGCTTATATGCTGTCATAAAAGAGACTCAAAGTGACTGGTATATATTCCTATATATGTATATGTATGTATATGTATGTATGTAGTTATTAGAAGAAAGTGACCTAATGGCCAAACTTACATACTATTATTATTATTATTAGCTGCCTTTTCTCTCTGAAAAGAGACTCAAAGCGGGATATATATTGTAATGTATGGAAGAAAGGGACCCTATGGCCAAATGTTCATGTTAATATAATATTGTTATTATATTTATTTATATGCCACTTAACAAAAACTCAAAGCAGCTGATACACACACACACATCCCTATCTATATCTGTATCTATCTATCTATCTATCTATCTATCTATCTATCTATCTATCTATTGCAAAGCTTCCATCTATAGGTAGACAGACAGAAAGAAAGGGACCCGGTTGCAAAGCTGTGTATGTATGTATGTATGTATGTGCATATATGTATGTATACATGTATACGTGTATATGTATATGTGTATGTATGTCCATAATATGTGTGTGTGTGATAGGAAATGCACTGCAAAACAAGCATATTAACATCTGTATATGTGTATGTGTATATATATATATATATATATATATATAGGATGAAACGGACTCGATTGCAAATCCTGCCTATTAATCCTTGTACAGATTGGAAATCCTTTGTCCGAAACCAGAGGATCAAGTGTGTTTTGCGGATGGAAATAATGATCGCTATGGCTTTTTCCTCCCTATCATTTGCCATAAAAATCAATACTGGATAATATTGGCTCCGTTGTGCAATCAATCAATAGCCTTATTGATAGGCCAGATGCTTCGGGATGGGGTCATACAAGGTATTGTGTCTTTGAGGGTCATATTGCAAAGGATATATATGCCTTTTCCTATAAATCAACTTGATGTGTCCTTTGTGTGGCAACCAGACAATAAACCCCCTTTATTTATGATAAATATTTTAATGGTGTTGCCTCCTTCCCCTTGGGTGCCTTTGAGCCGTATTCGGGGCCCGAAAAGGAATCTAATTTGGGGCAAATCCCAATCAATATTGTATTTATTTCTCTATATAACACACCCTTTTCCTTTTGACTCTTTCCTCGGTTGTGTTGAGAAAAAAGGAAGTCACCAAAAAAAACTCCCAAAAAGCAGACCGATTAGGGGCAAAATACCTTTCTATTAGGATTAAGGGATAAAAGGTCTATCTGTATTATTAGTATTATTAGTACAGTTGATAGTGTGATAGCAGGCCAAAGGCAAGGAATTGGGGGCCATCTACACAGACAGACATTGGGAAAACTAGTGTGCAAGGTGGAATAATAATAATAATAATAATAATAATAATATTACCATTTATTATGTATTATATTTCTCAGCTTTTCTCTCTTGACTAAGACACATTATTATTATTATCCTCTGCTTTTCTCTCATCACTGAGACCCATTATTATTATTATTATTATTATTATTATTATTATTATTATACTATTATTATTTCTTATTACTATATTTCTCAACTTTTCTTTCTTGACCAAAACCCATTATTTATTATTATTATTTTATTTATAGTTCGCTTTTCTCTCATGACCAAGACTTTTTGTTGTTGTTGTTGTTGCTGTTGTTGTTATATTTATACTCTGCTTTTCTCTCTTGACCAAAACCCATTATTTATTATTGTTGATATTATTATTATATTTACACTCCATTTTTCTCTCTTGATTGAGACCTATTATTATTATTATTATTATTATTATTATTATTATTCATGGAGCCCCCGGTGGCACAGTGGGTTAAACCCCTGTGCCGGCAGGACTGAAGGGTCACAGGTCACAGGTTCGAATTCGGGGAGCAGCAGATGAGCTCCCTCTATCAGCTCCAGCTCCTCGTGTGGGGACATGAGAGAAGCCTCCCACAAGGATGATAAAAACATCAAATCATCCAGACGTCCCCTGGGCAACGTCCTTGCAGATGGCCAATTCTCTAACACCAGAAGCGACTTGCAGTTTCTCAAGTCGCTCCTGACACGACAAAAAATATATATATTATTCATATTATACTCTTCTATTCCCTCTTGACCAAAACCTATAGTGACTCCAAACATTTTAAAATAGGAAAGATCACACAGTGGGAAAGAATGTGTTTTCAAATCTTCCTAGGTTGCTCTGGCCCTTGACGCACATAGTAATAATAATAATAATAATACTGCTTGGAGGCTGCTTGCCTCTGTTCAAGAGAGAAAAGGCACATGAGTCTGCTCATCCCAGTCCCCAACCAAGGTGTGGGACTACCCTGCCCATTGGAGGTGGACGATGGGTGTTGCAGTGGCTTTACAAGCTCAGGCTCTCCTCCTGAACGCTGGCATAATATGGGAGATCAATAGCAACCCTTCCCTGGAGGCATGGGTTTCGATCTCAACCCGCTGGGTTTCTCAGGCCCGGCCACTCTCTGCTTGTTTATTTGTTTGTTCTGTTTGGTTGTTTTGACACAAACAAACACAGAAGGGGAAACACAACGGAGGCTGGCGTCAGAAGAACCAGATCCGTTGCCCTCTTCCCATGTGCCGGGGGGGGGGGGGCACATATCCATCGGGTGCTTCTGACACACATTGAGCCTGTTCGGAGGGAACTTTGGCTCTTTCTTATGTGCCGTGCGCCCTTCCCAGGGCCGTTGACCCTGCCTCTCGCATGCCAAGAATGCCTCATGCACACCTTGCCCTTCCCATGCGCATAGGCTATGTCTTGTTGGGCCCTTCCTGTGTGCATTCGTCCCTCCTGGTTTGGCTTTGGCACTTCTCCTGTGCATTGGAGCCCTTCTGTTGTGGGTTGAGTGTCCCTCGTGCACATTGGGCCCTTCCCATGTGCCTTACGCCTTTCTCCTGCCCTTCTCATACATCTTGGGCCCATCCAATGCGCATTAAGCCTCTCTCAGGCACCTTCTGCCCTTCCCATGTGCATTGGGCCCTTCCCTTATGCCTTAAGCTTTCTCATGTGCCTTAAGCCTTTTACATGTACCTTCTACTCATCCCATGCACATTGGGCCCTTCACATATGCCTCCTTATGCCCCTTAAGACTTTCTCCTGCACTTTCTGCCCATCCCATGTGCATTGGGCACTTCTCACACACCGTATGCCTTTCTCATGCGCCTTAAACCTTTTACATGCACCTTTTGCCCATCCTCTCACATGCAGAGCCCTTCTCATGCACATTAAGCCTTTCTTATGAACCTTCTGTCCTTCCCATGCCCCTTCAGCCCATCCCATGTGCATTGGGTTCTTCTCATATGCCTTCTCATGCGCCTTAAGCCTTTCTCATGCACTTTCTGCCCTTCCCATGCACATTGGGCCCTTTTCATATGCCTTCTCATGTGCCTTCAACCTTTCCCATGTGCCTTAAGCCTTCCTCATGCACATTGGGCCCTTCTCATATATCTTGGGCCCTTCCCATGTGCCTTAAGCCTTTCTACTGTGCCTTAAACCTTTCTCATGCACCTTCTGCCCTTCCCATGTGCACTTGGCCCTTCTCAGATGTCTTCTCGTGTGCCTTAAGCCTTTCTCCTGCATCTCCTGCCCTTTTTATACATCTTGGGCCCTTCCCATGCGCATTGGGCCCTTCTCATGTGCCATATACCTTTGTCACGTGCCTTAAGCCTTTCTCATGCGCTTTAACCTTTTCTCATGCATCTTCTGCCCTTCCCATGCACATTGGGCCCTTCTCACATGCATTCCACCCATTCCCATGTGCCTTCCACTCTCTTTCATACATTTGGCCCCCTTCCCATTTTCGTTGCCTCTCTCGCTATGCCATTGCCCCCTTAGCATGCACCCTCCATCTTTCCCATGCACATGGCCCCCTTCCTTGGACTCTTCCCGTATGCATTGTGCCCTTCTTGTATGCCTTTTCATGCACTTTGCACCGTTCACATGCACATTGCCTCCTTTCCTTGCTGCTTTCATCTCTCTCATGCCTCCTGTGCCTTTCCCATGCACATTGCCTTTTGCCCTTCTAATGCACCTTTGGGCCCTTTTCAACACCTTTTGCCCATCTTGTGATCCTTTCATCCCTTTCCCATGCAGCTCCCACTCTTTGCATCCTTCTCATGCAACTTTTGCTCTTCTCTTGTGCATTGCCTCCTTGCTATGGACATTGCCCGCATTTCATGCACCTGCCACTCATTTTTAATGCACCTTCCATCCTTCTCATGCATCTTGTTCCTTTCCCATGCACATTGCGCCCTTCTCATGCACCTTTCACCCTTCTTGTGTGCCTTGAAGTCTTCCCATATGCAGTGGGCCCTTCTCATGCACATTGCTCCCTTCTCATGCGCCTTTCATCCTTCTTGTGTGCCTTGCAATCTTTCCATATACATTGGGCCCTTCTCATGTGCCTTGTCCCCATCTCATGCGCCTTACACCATTCTTGAGTGCCTTGTACCCTTTCCATATGCATTTGGACCTTCTCATGGACATTGCCTCCCTCTCATGTGCCTTTCACCCTTCTTGTGTGCCTTACAGTCTTCCCATATTGGTAGCACCCTTCTCATGCACCTTGCCCCCTTCCCATGCATCTTTCACCTTTCTTGAGTGTCTTGCACCTTGCCTTATACATTGGGCCCTTCTCATGCCCATTTTGCCCTTCTTGTGTGCCTTGCACCCTTCCCTTATACATTGGGCCATTCTCATGCACATTGCCCCTTCTCATGCGCCTTTTACCCTCTTTGAGTGTGTCTTGCACCCTTCCCATATACTTTGGGCACTTCTCGTGTGCTTTTCACCTCCTTCTTGAGTGCCTTGTACCCTTCCCATATGCATTGGGTCCTTCTCATGCGTATTGTCCCCTTCTCATGCGCGTTTTGCTCCCTTCTTGAGTGCCTTGCACCCTTCACATATGTATAGAGCCCTTCTCATGCACATTGTTCCCTTCTCATACACCTTTCACCCTTCTTGTGTGCCTTTCACCCTTCCTGTATGCATTGGTCCCTTCTCATGCACATTACACTCTTCTCATGCGCCTTTCACCCTTCTTTCATGCCATGCACACTTCCCTTATAAATTGGGCCCTTCTCATGCACACTGCACTCTTCTCATTCATCACCCTTCTTGCATGCCTTGAACCCTTTCATTATACATTGGATCCTTCCCACATTCCTTGCTTCCTTCTCATGCACCTTTTGCCCCTTTCTTGAGTGTCTTGCACCCTTCCCATATGCATTTGGACCTTCTCATGCACATTGCCCCCTTCTCATGTGCCTTTCACCCCCTTCTTGTGTGCCTTGCACCCTTCCCTTATACATTGGACCCTTCTCATGCACATTGCCCCCTTCTCATGCGCCTTTCGCCCCCTTCTTGTGTGCCTTGCACTCTTCCCATATTAATTGACCCCTTCTCATGTGCCTTTTCTTTTTCTCATGCGCCTTTCGCTTTTTTTGAGGGCCTTGCACTCTTTCCATATGCATAGGGCCCTTCTCATGCACCTTTCACCCTTCTTGTGTGCCTTGCAGTTATCCCATATTGATAGGGCCCTTTTCATGCACCTTATCCCCTTTCCCTGAGCCTTTTGCCCCTTCCTGAGTGCCTTGCACCTTTCCATATGTATAGAGCTCTTCTCATGCGCCATGCATTTTTCGCATATTTCGTGTGCCTTTCATATGTGCATTGTGCCGTTCTTATTTGCCTTTCGCCCCCTTCTTGAATGTCTTGCCCCCTTCTTATATGCATTGGCTCCTTCTCATGCGCCTTGTCCCCTTCTCATGTGGCTTTTGCCCTTCTTGAGTGCCTTACACCCTTCCCATATGCATAGGACGCTTCTCACGCACCTTTCACCCCCCTTTTGTGTGTGTCTTGCACCCTTCCCTTATATATTGGGTCCTTCTCATGTGCCTTGTCCCCTTCTCATGCTTCTTTTGCTCTTCTTGAGTCCTTTGCACCCTTCCCATATGCATTGCATATGCATTCTCATGTGCCTTGCACCATACCCATATGCCTTACGCATTTCCCGTGCACCTTCCACCCTCCTCCTGCTCACTGGGCCCTTTCTGACACACACCAGACCCTTTGGATGCCCCTTAGGTCCTCTTGCTGCACATTGGCCCATCATATAGCGACATCACAGTTCAGGCCACAGGTGATGGGTCATGCAACGGCCCCGCTCCCTTTCCCTGCGCATAGCAAGCCAGTCGACAAATCCCACACTGAGAATACATTTTTTTTAAAAGTAGGGGTAAATGCAGAAAGAAATCTCCTTCTGGATTGAATTAGGAGGACTTCTCCCTGTTTGACTCCCTGGCTGCGAAAACAAGGTTCTCTTCTTTTGTGCTGAAAGAATGCTTTTTTTGGAAAATGCTCAAGTTTCCCTGAGATAAGCGCATTCTTTTGGAATGGGGCAATGGCTCCGGAGAGCAATCTGCATTCTTTGCAAAGGGAGATCTGCTCAGAGTGTGGCGAGGCCTCTTCTCCTTTCAGCATAGGCTGGATGGCCATCTGTCAGGAGGGATTGAGTGGTGCCCTTCCTGCATGGCCGAATGGGATGGACTGGATGGCCTTTGGGAGGCCCTTCCGACTGTAGGATTCTAAATACTGAAGGCAGAAAGCCAGCCATGTGGCCATGGGGCTTCTTGTTATCAGCGAGTGAAAGGCCTGGATGCCATTGGGGTCAGGGCCGCAAACCCCTTTGGTGCATGGCTCACCACTCAGCCATTGAACCGGGCAACCTTTTTGCACCAGCGTCATTTCATGGCTGGTCAGTTCTTTGACCCTCAGGGTTTCTTTTGGCATCCAATGCTAAGCCATTTCGCACTGCACACTTCCCTAAAAAGTTGATCTCCTTTTCCTGGCTTCCAGTCTATTATTATTGTTGTTGTTATTATTATTATTGAGACCCTCCTTGCCTATTATTATTATTATTATTATTATTATTATTATTATTATATTTTTGTTACATTGATTATTGTAATTATTGTCACCCTCCCTTGCCTTCCATTATTATTATTATTATTATTATTATTATTATTATTATTATTATTAGCTTGGGTGAGGAGCCCCCTGTGGCGCAGTGGCTTAAACCCCTGTGCCGGCAGGACTGAAGACCAACAGGTCGCAGGTTCGAATCCGGGGAGAGGCGGATGAGCTCCCTCTATCAGCTCCAGCTCCTCATGCGGGGACATGAGAGAAGCCTCCCACAAGGATGATAAAAACATCAAATCATCCGGGCATCCCCTGGGCAACGTCCTTGCAGACAGCCAATTCTCTCACACCAGAAGTGACTTGCAGTTTCCCAATTGCTCCTGACACGACCAAAAAAAAAAAAATAGCTTGGGTTACCAGCGTTTGGCCAGATTGTGTGAAAAAGTCATTTTTTATTTTACAAAATGCATAAGGTGGTGGGTGAACTACAACTCACATCATTCCAGGTTACCCCATCAGTACTTAAAGTTTGTTATGTTGGGCAAGTTTTCTCTCGATGTATGCGCTACAGGATGAACTACAACTCCCACCATGGTGGGTCAGTTCCCCCCAAACCCCTCGAGTGGGTTCAGTTGGTCATGGGGGTTGTGTGTTCCAAGTTTGGTCCCAGTCTGTTGTTGGTGGTAGTCATGATGTCTCTGGATGTAGGTGAACTACACCTCCCGGAAATGAAGGTCAGCTCCCTCCAAACCCCTCCAGTAGGTTCAGTTGGTCATGAGGGTTGTGTGTGCTAAGTTTGGTGGTTGGTGGGGATCAGAGTGCTCTTTGATTGCAGGTGAACTATAAATCCCAGTACCTACAACTCCCAAATGTCAAGGTCAATTCCCCACCAAACCTGCCAGTATTCAAAATTGGGCATATCATGCATATGCGGCAAATATGGTCCAGATCCATGGTTGTTTGGGTTCACAGTGCTCTCTGGATGTTAAGCAAACTACAACTTCTATAAATCAAAGTGAATCCCTCTCAAGCCCTCCAGTATTTTTTGTTGGTTATGAGAGTTCCATGTGCCAAGTTGGAACATGGAAGCCATTGGTGGGGGTCAGAGTGCTCTTTGATTGCAGGTGAATTATACATCCCAGTACCTACAACTCCCAAATGTGAATGCCAGTTTCCCCAAATCCCTCCAGTATGTTCTGTTGATCATGGGGAGTCTGTGTGCCATATTTGGTCCAGGTCTGTCATTTGTGTTGGTTGCAGTGGTCTCTGAAATTGAGTGAAGGTACTGCAAATCCCATTATCCATGGTCCATACTCTCCCAAACTACACCAGCATGTATAGTGGGTCATTAGGAAGGTCTGTGTGAGAAGTTTGGTCCACGTCCATCATTCGTGGGGGTCGCAGTGGTCTCTGGAAGTGAGTGAAGGTACTGAAAGTCCCATTGTCTGTGGCAAGTTTGGTCCAGATCCATCGTTGATTGGATTCGCAGTGCTCTCTGGATGTAGGTGAACTACAACTCCTGGAGAGGTCAGTTCCCACCAAACCTGATGATGGGGGTTCTGTGTGCCAAATATGGTCCAGGTCCATTGTCTGTGGGGGTCACTGTGCTGTGTCTTGATGCAGGGTGAACTACAACTTCCATCATGTTGAGTCAGTCGCCCAAACCCCTCCAGTCTGTTGAGTTTCTGATCAATACCTCTGTTTGTTGTGTGCCATAGGAAAGGGTAGGAAAGGGTTAAGGGAGAGGCAGTGGGCGGGGTCATGCAAATTCCACACCAATGAAGAGAGAAAGGAACCCTGGGATGTTGTGCGCATTATAACCTGCAGTGTCAATGGAGGGAGGGCTATTGGTGGCTCCTCAACATTGGGAATTGAAGTTGTTTGTGAGGCAGGAGACTGTCTTTGCAAATTGACACCTGTGCCACATACACACATACAGATTTTCACTTTTATGTGTATAGATTGTGACCCTCCCTTGGCTTCCATTATTATTATTTCTACTAGCTTGGGTACCCAGTGATGCCCGGGGCTGTTTGAATAAAGCATCTTTTGTTTTTGGATGTTGCGAATGGACCCATTAGAAATTGCTGCCGATAGAGCCATGGCTAATAGGATTAGCAGTGTTCTTTGAATGTGAGTCAACTATAACTCCCATATGCCAAGGTCAATCAACCCAAACACCGCCTGTATTAACAGTTGGTCATGTTGGGTGTGCGTGCCAAGTTTGGTCCAGATTCGTCTTTGGCTGGGTTTAATGCTCTCTGGATAAGGGTGAACTACAACTCCCAGAATTCAAGGTCAGTCACCCCTTGGAAGGGGGAAAAAGTCTAAGTATACTCAACCCGATTCCCATCCATTTCAGACTTACTGGGCATGAGCAGTAGACTTCGATTCTTCCGTCGATCAGAAGCACGATCTTGACCTTGAGCCTCACTTTTTTTCCCAGGGAGGAATCACAGGGCGAGAGCGTCACCTTGAGAAAAAAAAGAAGCCAACTCTATATAAGCATCTAGCTTGATTCCCATCCGTTGTTGACATGACCAATGGAGATTCAGTTCTCCTGCCGTTCAGAAGCATGATCTTGACCTTCAGCTTTAGCGATCGGTCCTATTTTTTTTCAGGGAGAAATCTCAGAGTGAGAGCACCACCTTGAAAAAAATCCGTTCTCAATAGTTCCCTATCCTGATCCACATCAATTCCCGCACTGTTCTCCTGCCAATCAGAAGCATGACCTTGACCTTGACCTATATTTTCAGGGAGGAATCTCAGGGTGAGATATGTCACCTAGAAAAAAAATCATTTCTCAACAGCTTCCTGTCTTAATCAACGTCAATTCCTGGACTGTTCTCCTGTCAATCAGAAGCATGATCTTGACCTTGACCTATATTTTCAGGGAGGAATCTCAGGGTGAGATATGTCACCTAGAAAAAAAATCACTTCTCAATAGCTTCCTGTCTTAATCAACGTCAATTCCTGGACTGTTCTCCAGTCAATCAGAAGCATAATCTTGACCTTGATCTGTTTTTTTTTCCAGGGAGGAATCTCTGGGTGAGAGCGTCACCTTGAAAAAAAATCATTCTCGATAGCAACCTATCCTGATCCACATCCATTCATGGGGCTGTTCACCTGCCGATCAGAAGCATGATCTTGACCTTGACCTATTTTTTCAGGGAGGAATCTCTGGATGAGAGCGTTGCCTTAATAATAATAATAATAATAATAATAATAATAATAATAATAATGGGTCTTGGTCGAGAGAGGAAAGCAGAGTATAAATATAATAATAATAATAATAATAATAATAATAATAATAATGGGTCTCGGTCGAGAGAGGAAAGCAGAGTATAAATATAATAATAATAATAATAATAATAATAATAATAATAATAATAATCTGCAAGGCATCTAGGTCTGTTTCCCGGCATTCTCTCTAGTCGCCATCCTTCGGAAACGGTCATCTCTTTCTCTTTCCTCCTTGTTTCCTTTTATGTTTTGTTTTGTTTAATTGCCGGGAACTAAAATGGGGAGAAAATCAGATATGACAAGGGAACAAATTGAGAACAGAAAAGCCTAGCTTATCGCAACAGCCATCTCCGACTCGGAGAGCGAAGAACGCATGGCGACGCAGCCAGGGAGAGGAAGAATGATATTATATTTTATTATATATTACTAGCATGGGTATCCGGCATTGCCCGGGATATTTGAAAAAGTCATGTATTATTTTACAAAATGCATACGGTTTTGGGTGAACTACAACTCACATCATGCCGGGTTCACCCCGAGAAACTCCATCAGTACTTAAAGTATGTTATGTTGGGCAAGTTGTCTCTAGATGCATCATCAATGGGGTTCAGTGTGCTCTCTGGCTGCAGGGTAAACTACAACTCCCACTATGGTGAGTCAGTCCCCTCAAACCCATTCAGTAGGTTGAGTTCGTCATGGGGGTTCTGTGTGCCAATTATGGTCTAGGTCAATCATTAGTGGAGGTCACCGTTCTCTGGTTATGGGTGAACTACAACTCCCAGAAAGGAAAGCCAGTTCCCCAAACCCCTCTGGTAATCAAATTTCGGCATATCAGGTATGTGTGCCAAGTTTGGTCCAGATCCATCGGTGTTGGGGTTCTTGATGTAGGTGAACTACTACTCTCCCAAATCAAGGTGAATGTCCCCCAAATACCTCTAGTAATTTTTGCTGGTGATGGGGGCCAAGTTTGGTCCAATTCCATCTTTGGTGGAGTTCAGAGCGCTCATAGATTGCAGGTGAACTATAAACCCCAGTGCCAACAACTCCAGAATGTGCAGACCAATTCCCCTCAAAACCTACCAGTGGGCATATCAGGTATGATTGCCGAGATCGGTCCAGATCCATTGTTGTTTGGGTTCATAGTGCACTCTGGATGTAGGTGAACTACAACTCCTTATAATTCCTTTCAAAGACCTCCAGTATTTTTTGTTGGTCATGAGACTCCTGTGTGCCAAGTTAGTTCCAGGTCCATCGTTGGTGCAGTTCAGAGTGCTCTTAGATTGCAGGTGAACTATACATCCCAGGACCTATAACTCCTAGAAATCCTGGTGAATTCTCCCCAAACCTCTCTAGTATTTTCCGTTGCTGATCAATTCCTCTGTTTGCTGTGTGCCATAGAGAAGAATAGGGAATTATGGGGGAGGCAGTGGACGGGGTCATGCAAATTCCACACCAATGGAGAAAGTAAGAAACACTGGGATGTCTGTGGTGGAGGAAATGCATGAAATCTAGGATGGAATGATCCCAGTATGAAATCCTTCACTTGGGTGGTGGGCAGTGTGGTGTCGGTGGAGGACTCTTGGACATGTTCATGGCACTCTCTATAACCTGCAATGCCTTTGGTATCTTCTGAGGAGTGGGAACCATAGTTGTTTGTGGAGGCGGGAACTTGTCTGTGTAACGCACACACACACATACATATTTTCACTTTTATTATGTGTATAGATATTGTTTTTATGCCTTTTCTAGGTGCATCTACATTATAGAATAGATGCCATTTAGCCCCAATTTGGCCACCACAGTTCAATTCTATGGGATCCCCGGAGTTGTAGTTTCCCAAGGTGCTGGTGTCAATGCACCTATAGAGATGGCGACACACATAAAGATAATAGGCACAGACACATAGCCGATGCGTCGCTTGTCTGAAGTTCAGATCTTTCCACCATTCCTCCGGGGTGACGTTTTTGGCTCGCCTTTTCACGCCAATTAATCTGGGAAGATCAGCAAGCCCTCAGTCTTGTTGATCTTGGCAGCACCGGCTTTTCGAGATGCAATTGCGATGGGTTCAAGCCGCGGTTTCCAGCTGTCATCAGTTGGAGTTCGAGGGAAGGAAGCAACCTGGGTGAGTTCTTCTGTGCCATAGATCCTCTAGATTGCCTTCCATCAATGGAGGTGGAAGATTCCTTCTTTGGAGGGTGGGTGGCCATCTGTCGGGGGTGGGTGGGGTTTTTTTGTGTTCCTGCATGAAGGCAGGAGGGGGTTGGACTGGATTGCCTTGAAGGTCTCTTCCAACATTATTATGACTAGCCGTCCCCTGCCACGCGTTGCTGTGGCCCACATGGGGGCTCTGTGTGGGAGGTTTGGCCCAATTCTATCGTTGGTGGGGTTCAGAATGATTGCAGGTGAACTATAAATCCCAGCAACTACAACTCCCAAATGTCAATATTCTATTTTCCCCAAACTCCACCAGTGTTCACATTTGGGCATATTGAGTATTTGTGTAGAGTTTGGTCCAGATCCATCTGTTTGATTCCAGAGTGCGCTCTGGATGTAGGTGAACTACAACTCCAAAACCAAAGGACACTGCCCACCGAACCCTTCCAGTATTTTCTGTTGGTCATGGGAGAACTGTATGCCAAGTTTGGTTCAATTCCATCATTGGGGGAGTTCAGAATGCTCTTTGATTGTAGGTGAACTCTAAATCCCAGCAACTACAACTCCCAAATGACAAAATCATTTTTTTGAGTGAAGAACATACATTGGGTTGTAAGGTGTCTTGTGTCCAAATTTGGTGTCAATTGCCCCAGTGGTTTTTGAGTTCTGTGAATACCACAAATGAACATTACATTTTTATTTATATAGATTATGATTATTGAGACTGGATGGCCATCTGTCGGGAGTGCTTTGATTGTGCTTTTCTGGCATGGCAGAAGGGATTGGACTAGATGGCCTCTGGGGTTTCCATGATGATGGTGATGATGATGATTATTATTGAGACTGGATGGCCATCTGTCGGGGTGCTTTGATTGTGCTTTTCCTGCATGGCAGAAGGGGTTTGGACTAGATAATAATAATAATAATAATAATAATAATAATTTATTTATACCCCACCACTATCTCCCCAAGGGGACTTGGGGCGGCTTACATGAGGCCAAGCGCCAACATATCAAAACAGAAAAGCAATAAACAAAACAATACAGTGCAATGCAAATTAATAATATATAATAATAATTAATAATATAAATCACATATAACAATAACACACAAGGATTTAAAAACCTATGGCCAGGCCAAATGTAATAATTTAAATTTAAAAAAAATAACGCTGGGCGTGAACAAGGTAGGATATATCTCGTAGGAGGGTTTTAAAAAGTGAGGGACGCAATCCAACGCAATCCAGAAGTGCATTTGTAAGGACATTTTGCTGGGAGTTATGGCCTTTGGGGTTTCTATAATAATAATAATAATAATAATAATAATAATAATAATAATAATAGAAACCATAACTCCCAGCAAAATGTCCTTACAAATGCACTTCTGGATTGCGTTGGACTGCATCCCTCACTTTTTAAAATAATAATAATATATTATTATTAATAATAATAATATAACAATATTATTAATATTAATATATTAATATATTATTAATAGTATTGTGTTATATATAATGTTTATTGTTTATTTATTTATCGTGTCAGTATATTGTTAATTGTGTCGTATATTGTTAATATAATATAATATAAGAAATATATTATTATTAATACTATGTTGTTATTATTATATGATAATATTATGTTGTTATTATTAATATCTTTGGAACGTATGCATGGCAAAGCCTGGGAATACTGTTGGTGAAGCATTGGGATTCAATACAGGAATGACTTCAGCTTATTTTCTCAAAGGAATTGGGGGAATGGAAAATCCAAAGCTGGCTTTGGAAAATTGTCACTGTAACTGCAATTCCTTGGCATCCAGTTCCTTCCTGAGTCCTTGGCGTTTAAAGCGGTCACAAAGTGGATTAAGTCTGCTGTGTGGATTCGATTCACCGAAGCGATTCCATCTCCAGAGAGGTAGCACTAAAAAGGAGCTGCAATGCAAAATGTCCTTGACTCTGATGAGTCCCTTTTTCTGGCATACACATACACACACACATATATACACACCTCAAAATTCACTTAGTTCAGAAGTTCATTAAGTTTTATATTCTTCTTTCACGTGTGACTGGTTTTTAATCAGCTTAAGAAGGGTTCCTCGAGGGGCTGGCATTGTGATCCCTTATGTTTTCCTTTGAAGGCTAGAGAGCATGAAACCATCGCCACGGAGCTGGAAGGTGTCCCCAAAGGTCATCTAGTCTGGATCTGAATGTCCAGTTACTTATAATGAGTTCCTTTCACTCATTGGTCAAATTACATTACACGAGGGCTTTATAAATGAATGAGGGATACATCTGGAGTGAAACAGTGTTGATTTCTTGTATAGTTATGGAGATCGAAGGAGGAGGGGGAGGATGACATGGTTCATGTGCCGGCGCAGGATGCCGATTGTCAGGGCTGACGGCTCTAATTGAATCAGTTGAGAGTATTCGCCACGAATGACTGTTGCTTTATATCATCCTGACCTATATTCCTATGATTAGTCGCCACGGATGTGCAGAGAAAAGAGTTGTAGTTTCCACAAAAGACAAAAAAAAAAAAAACCCGCCTCCATTCTGTGCCTGGTTTTGAAAGAGACTGTGGAGTTGTAGAGCGGTCTTGATGGAGACTCATGTAGAGGTATGAGTCACATATGGGTTCTCCGTGAAAGAAAGAAAGAAAGAAAGAAAGAAAGAAAGAAAGAAAGAAAGAAAGGAGGCGAATCAGCACAACTCCTGTGGCATTTCCCCTCTCTTGACTCCGAAATAAAGGAGAGTTCATGCTCTCTTTGCAGGCAGATCATGGGAAAAGCTGGAAGGGATTTCTTTCTCCTCTTTCGGGACGTTGGGAAAAGAATATCAGAATGGTTGGAATGTGAGTTTGGGATTCGAACACACAAGACGCCATAATAATTATAATTCGGGGTCAGATCCATCTCTTGGGAGAGAAAGATGCCGAGATGTCGTTGCGATGAATCACTTCAAGCCTTCCCAAGTTTGATCAGATTCGCACACAGAGATATTATTGGAAGGGGACTCCAAAGGCCATCTAGACCACACCCTTCCTTTGCCATGGAGGAAGACACAGTTTGAATTGCTTTTGGTCTGATTTCAAACTTCCAAGGCAGTATTTCTCAACCTTCCTAATGCCGCTACCCCTTAATTTATTATTATTATTATTATTATTATTATTATTATTATTATTATTAATACAGTTACTCATGTTGTGGTGACCCCCAACCATAACATTATTTTTGTTGCTACTTCACAACTATAATTTTGCTACTGTTGTGAATCGTCATGTAAATATCTGATATACAGGATGTATTTTGGCACAATACACCCAATACGCCCAAATTTGAATACTGGTGGGGTTGGGGGGATTGATTTTTTCATTTGGGAGTTGTAGTTCCTGAGATTTATAGTCCACCTACAATCAAAGAGCATTTTGAACTCCACCAATGATGGAATTGAACCAAACTTGGTACATAGAACTCTCACCACGAACAGAAAACACTGGAAGGGTTTGGTGGGCATTGCTGGGATTTCTAGTTCACTTACAATCAAAGAGCATTTTGAACTCCACCAATGATGGAATTGAACCAAACTTGGCACACAGAACTCCCATGACCAACAGAAAATACTGGAAGGGTTTGGTGGGCATTGACCTTGAGTTTGGAGTTGTAGTTCATCTACATCCAGAGAGCACTGTGGACTCAAACAATGATAGATTTGGACCAAACTTGGCATGAATACTCAATTGTCCAAATGTGGTTGGTGGAGTTTGGGGAAAATAGACCTTGATATTTGGGAGTTGTAGTTGCTGGGATTTCTAGTTCACTTATAATCAAAGAGCATTTTGAACTCCCCCAATGATGGAATTGAACCAAACTTGGTACATAGAACTCTCACGACGAACAGAAAACACTGGAAGGGTTTGGTGGGCATTGACCTTGAGTTTGGGAGTTGTAGTTCAGCTACATCCAGAGAGCACTGTGGACTCAAACAGTGATAGATGTGGACCAAACTTGGCTTGGACACTCAATATGTCCAAATGTGGTTGGTGGAGTTTGGGGAAAATAGACCTTGATATTTGAGAGTTGTAGTTGCTGGGATTTATAGTTCGCCTGCAATCAAATATCATTCTGAACCCCAACGATAGAATTGGGCCAAACTTCCCACACAGAACCCCCTGCCTTGAAGGGACGCGCTGGCGTGAATCTCTCTCCAGCCTCACACGCTCTTCCTCGCCCACACATGCGCACCACACTGCCGTGCACTGAGCACGCCTGCTCTCCCCTCCCCACTTGGAGTCTCAGAAACAGTCCTCCCCTTGGCTGAGAGGCCCGCCAATCACAGTGGAGGAGGGCTTTTGGTGGGAGGATTCTCCATCTGTTTCCAAAAAGGAAGAGAAGGACAGGTGGAGTGACCTTCAACCTTCTCCACCAAAGATCATAAGAAATATAGGTTTATGATGGTCTTTGGTGACCTCTCTGAAACCCGACCCCCAGGTTGAGAAACACTGCTCCAAGGCATTCTGTTTCCATCATCAAGCTCTTACCCGCTTCATATCTTCAAAGATGTCCATCTTGCCCCAGTATTTTCATCGAATCCTGGAGTTGGGAGAGACCCCCAAGGGCCATCCACTCCAACCCGCTTCTGCCTTCATGCAGGAAATGCACAATCAAAGCACCCCCGACAGATGGCCATCTAGCCTTTGTAATAATAATAATAATAATAATAATAATAATAATAATAATAATAATGTGTTGTCGAAGGCTTTCATGGCTGGAATTACTGGGTTGCTGTGAGTTCTAGAAGCATTTTCTCCTTATGTTCCGCCCGCATCTATGGCAGGCATCCTCAGAGGTTGTGAGGTCTGTTGGAAATGTGGCAAGTGAAGTTTATAGATCTGTGGAATGATGTCCAGAGTGGGAGAAAGAACTCTTGTCTGTCGGAGGCATGTGTGAATGTTGCAATTGATTAGCAACCTGTGGGTCCCAAGATGTTTTGATCTTCAACTCCCAGGAAGCCTAACAGCTGATGGACTGGCTGGGATTTCTGGGAGTTGTAGGCCAAAACACCTGGGGACCCACAGGTTGAGAACCACTGGCCTAGCAGCTTCACAGCCTGGCTGCTTCCTGCCTAGGGGAATCTTTCGTTGGGAGGTGTTAGCTGGCACTTGATTGTTTCCTGTCTGGAATTCCCATTTTTTGAGTGTTGCTCTTTATCTACTGTTCTGATTCTAGAGGTTTTTTTTAAAATACTGGTAGCCAGATTTTGTTCATTTTCATGGTTTCCTCCTTTCTGTTGAAATTGCCCACATGCTTGTGGATTTCAATGGTTTCTCTGTGTAGTCTGACACGGTGGTTGTCCGAGTGGTCAAACATTTATGTGTTCTCCAATAATACGTTGTGTCCAGGTTGGTTCATCAGGTGCTCGGCTATGGCTGACTTCTCTGGTTTAGCCTGCAGTGCCTTTCCTGTTCCTTGATTCGTGTCTGCGTTTTGGAGTCCCTCTGTAGACTTGTCCACAGCTGCATGGTATACGGTAGACTCCTGCAGAGGTGAGAAGATCCCTCTTGTCCTTTGCTGAATGGAGAATGTGTTGGATTTTCCTAGTGAGTCTGAGATACTTTGTAGGTTGTGTTTCTTCCTCAGCGTTCCTATGCGGTTAGTGGTTTCCTTGATGTATAACAAGAACACTTTTCCTCTGGTGGATCTTTGTCTTGACTCTTGTGGTTTGTTCTCGGTCTTGCAGCTCTTCTGATGTCTATGGTGGAGTCTCCTTTGGCCTGTAGAGCCCAGTTGAGGTGGTTCAGTTCACCTTGGAGGAGGTGGGGTTCACAGATTCTTTTTGCACGGTCTGCCAAGGCTTTAATGGTGCTTCTTTTTTGACTTGGGTGATGGTTGGAGTTTTTATGTAGGTATCTATCAATGTTTGTAAGTTTCTGTAAACTGTGTGGCCCAATTGTTGATCTGGTTTGCGGATGACTAGAACATCTAGAAAAGGCAGTTTTCCTTCATTTTCTTTTTCCATGGTGAATTGGATGTTTGGATGGATGCTGTTGAGATGGTCCAGGAACCTGTTGAGTTCTTCTTCTCCATAGCTCCAAATGGTGAAGGCGTCATCCACATATCTGAACCATATCGTGGGCTTTTTTGTTGCTGTTTCCAGGGCTTGTTTTTCAAAGCGTTCCATTCAGAAATTTGCTATGACCAAGCTGAGAGGGCTCCCCATAGTTACTCCATCTTTCTGTTCATAGAATTCATTCTCCCACTGGAAGTAGCTTGTGGTGAGACAATGGTGAAACAGGGCCGTGATGTCTTCTGGGAAATTCTGGTTGATGAGTGCAATGGTGTCTACTACCAGGACCTTGGTAAATAGAGGCTATAAGGCAATTCCAGACAAGAATCAATCAGGGCCAGCTAATACCTCCCAACAAAGAATCCCACAGGCAGGAAGCAGCCAGGCTTTGAAGCTGCAAGGCCATTTAATGCTCATCAATGTGGCCAATTGCAACATTCACACTTGCCTCCGACAGACAAGAGTTCTTTCTCCCACCCTGGGCATTTTTCAAAGATATATAAACCTCACTTGCCTAGTTTCCAACAGACCTCACAACTTCTGAGAATGCCTGCCATAGATGCGGGCAAAACGTCAGGAGATAATGCTTTTGGAACATGACCAGACAACCCAGAAAACATGCAGCAACCTAATAATAATAATAATAATAATAATAATAATAATAATAATAATAATGGCAGTATTAGGAGCAACCCCAGGGCCCATCCAGCCCAACCCCTCTTCTTTCTGCCATGCAGGAAAAGCACCATCAAGTGCATTATTCAACCGGCCCGGTTGCGTTTGGGGCCATTGGCAGCCCTTGCTCTAAGCCCCCATCACCTGGGAGGCTTTCCAAAAATGTAACGCTTTGCAGAGGCCTGGACGAAATCTAATCTAAACCGCAGCCAGGTTTTGAGGGAAGCTCTGCCTCGCTGATTCCTTTCTTTCTCTTTTGGATGAGTTTCAGACATAAGACTTGACTTCCAGATAGGAATTTGGAGCAGACGGGAAACGCCCTCGGACCCTGAAATGGGTGTCGTCTTTGTAAAGTTATTGTACATTCTTTTTGCAAACATGTCTCCTTCCAAATACAGGCCGTCCTCAAGTTGCAAACCTCCAACTTACAAGTTAAGGACGGGACTGAGACAACAGGAAGTGGACCTTCTAATGGTCTGAGATATCATGAGTACCCGATTGCTATGGCGTTTACAAATCCCAGGGTTATTCTGAAGCAGAATTGAGTGAGCAATGACTTCCCTCGACCTGGACACTATTTTCCTCTTGATGCAACCTATAATCACATGCAGGGGCGGCTCGTCCATTACGCGAAGTAAGCGGTTGCAGAACACTTTTTTTTTGCCAGGGGCGCAGAGGCGCCTCTGTAAATGCCCCTAGACTGCCACTTGAGGAGCGCCCCCTCAGCTCACAACAGCCCTAGCAGTCTGGGGGGAGCCTCGGCTTTCTTGCCTCGCTGCCGGGCGATCCTCTTCCCAAAGGGGCCGGGCCCTTGAGCCTCGCCTAGCCCCTCTCGTTCCTGCTCCACCCGGCCACCGGGTGCGCAAGCAGAGCCGGCGCTCAATCGTTCTCCGCGTTCGATCCCTTCCCCATGACCGGCTCCCTTTACTGATCCCCCGGCGCTCCACCCGCCTCCTCTCCTCTCCCCAATCCGCGGGTGGGCCAAGGGGCGGAGCCGCCGCGTCTGGCCCGCTTCGGATCCGGAGGCGTGTCTGAAGACCCCAGCGTGCGCACCAAAAGTTGCCTCTTCTCCTGACTTTCTCTTCAGCCATTGGGACCAAGCGAGAGAGAGAGAGAGAGAGAGAGAGAGAGAGCCCCTCCGGCTGGAGGTATCTCCCACCTCCGCTCCCTCCTTTGTTTTTGCGCCTACCTTCAGGAAAGGTGGGCATCTCCACCTCTCTCTCTCTCTCGGTCCCAATGGCTGAGGAGAAAGTCAGGAGAAGAGGTGACTTTTGGTGCACACGCCGGGGTCTTCAGGCACGCCTCCAGACCCAAAGCGGGCCAGGCAAGGGAGCAAATGCGGCAAGTGTAGTTACTGGGATGTATAGTTCACCTACAATCAAAGAGCATTCTGAACTCCACCAATGATGGAATTGAACCAAATATGGCACACAGAACTCCCACGACGAACAGAAAATATATATCAATGATTGGTTGGGGGGGGCACCAAAATACTGTTTGCTTACCGTTGAAAATTACCTAGGGCCGCCTCTGATCACATGGGATTTTCTCTGCTGCCGCATCACACTGCTGGCTCGTGTTCAGCTTGTTCTTTACTAGAGGTGTGCGATTAGTAATATGTTTTGGAGATTTGGATGGCCCCCGCTTCATTTTGTAAAGATTTGGAGGGGCCCAGTTTCGTTTCCGAATCCAAATCTCTGAAGCTTTGTAATGGTTTCATTAAGGTTTGTTCCTTGAGGAGAATTTAGAGGCTTGTTTCTCCATCGGTTGAACGGCAATCAGGATTAAACTTGGCACATTTGTCGGCAACATTGATGACTTAAAGCCTGCCATGTTTCAGAACGTTTGGGTCATCTAGTGATTTTTAGGAATTTTAAAAATGTTTACAAATAAAAGGAGATGAGCTTTGCCTAAAGCCGTGTGATTGGCTGACAAGGAAAAAAAACAGCATGCTGATGTTGCAGTCTGGCAAGTATCAGAGGATTTTTCTGAATGTTCCGAGGATGAGGGGGATGATGGGTTTCGAAGAGAGGAGTCTGTGAGTGATTGGAGAGAACTGCAGGCAGTCAAGCCTGATGTTTTGGATTCCTTCGCTCATTCCCAGGCAACAGGGGAAAGTTAAAGTTCCAGTTCCCTTGAGAAAAGGTCTTAGGCAGATGGGGAGTTTTCCAGGGAGAATAGATTAGACCTGAGAACGCAGTGAGTGAAAAGTAAGCAAACTAGATATTCTCAGAGGATCCGAGATAAGACCTTGAAGTCCAGGTCTGTCTGGCATGATGTCATGGGTGTCTTATAGGGTTTAAATTAAATGGTTTGCTTTCAGGCCTTTCAGAGGAGACTGTGTCTCTATAAGAGATCAGTCTCCTCTTCATGATTCCAAGTTCATGGATCCTCTATTGTCAAGATTCCTGTTTTATGCCTATGTTTCTTTGGAGAATTTACCTTGGAGAAGTTCCTGTTTCATGTTCATGGATATACTTTTGGATTGTCAGAAGCAAATTGAGAATACATTGCAAGTGGCTTCTGGTGTGAGAGAATTGGCTGTCTGCAAGGACATTGCCCAGGGGATGCCTGGATGTGTTACCATCCAGTGGGAGACTTCCCTCATTTCCCTCCATGGAAAGCTGGGGCTCACTGATTTGAACCACCAACCTTTAGATCTTCAGGTCAGCAATTTGGCCGCCACCACGGCTCCCATTAAATTAAACCTTTGGATTAATTCTGTGTTTGTGGGATTCCTTGGCTTTATGTTCTCTCCTGGCATTATTGGATTACTGCTACCGAACTCTAGCTTCTTTTGAGAATTGTATTTTATATCTGTACTGACTTTGGTGGACTTGTCCCTTTTTTCTTTTTTATATTCTTCCTTTAATAAACATTCTTATATTGCAGTGGTTCTCAACCTTCCTCATGCTGCGACCCCTTAATACAATTCTGCATGTTGTGCTGACCCCCAACCATAAAATTATTTTCCTTCCTACTTCATAACTGCTACTGTTGCTACTGTTATCAATCGTAATGTAACTATCTGATATGCAGGATGTATTTTCATTCACTGGACCAAATTTGGCACAAATATCCAATATGCCTAAATTTGAATACTGGTGGGTTTGGGGGGGGGGGGGGGGGGGGGGGGGGGGGGGGGTTGGTTGATTTTGTCATTTGGGAGTTGTAGTTGCTGGGATTTATAGTTCACCTGTAATCAAAGAGCATTCTGAACTCCACCAGTGATGGAATTGGGCCAAACTTGGCACACAGAACTCCCATGACCAACAGAAAATACTGGAGGGGTGGGTGGGCATTGACCTTGAGTTTAGGAGTTGTAGTTCGCCTACATCCAGAGACCACTGTGGACTCAAACAATGATAGATCTGGACTAAACTTGGCATAAATACTCAATATGCCCAAATGTGAACACTGGTGGAGTTTGGGGAAAATAGAATTGGGACAAACTTCCCACATAGAATTTTTTGTAATTTTTTGACTGTAATTTGCTATTTTAATGTTTTAGTGTGATTTAGAATATGGTGTTTTAATGCCTGTTTGTATTATTGATGTTGGAAACTGGCCCGAGTCCCTCGAATAGAGGTGAGAGGACTGGTATACAAAACTGCCAAATAAATAAATAAATAGAACCCCCATAACCAACAGAAAAATAATGTGTTTTCTGATGGTCTTTAGTGACCCCTCTGACACTCCCTTGTGACCCCTCCAGGGGTCCCGACCCCCAGGTTTAGAACCACTGTTGTATTTGATTACTGGACTCTGGTGTGGTGCTGAGTGAAAAAGTGTTCCAGTGCTAGGGTGCAACATCCAAAAGCCTTGTGATTGGCTGACAAGGAAAAAAAAACAGCA
Source organism: Anolis sagrei ordinatus (assembly GCF_025583915.1). Taxonomy (NCBI): domain Eukaryota; kingdom Metazoa; phylum Chordata; class Lepidosauria; order Squamata; family Anolidae; genus Anolis; species Anolis sagrei. The sequence continues at coordinate 53,916,762 of NW_026847771.1, forward strand.
TGTGGCTTTTTTTTACTGTGTCAGAAGAGACTTGAAAATCTGCAGGTAGCGAATTGACCATTTACAAGGACGTTACCCAGGGGACGCTTGGATGATTGATGTTTTACCATCCTGTGAGAGGCTTCTCTCATGTCTCTGCACAAGAAGCTAGAGCTCAACAGATTGGAACTTATCCCGCTCCGTGGATTCGAACCGTCAACCTATCGGTTGACCAGTCCTGTCAGCACAAGGGTTTAACCCATTGTGACACCAGGGGCTCCAGCTCAGTGTAGCTGCTGCTATCAATCACATCAGCTCCCTCCCACCCCAGACAATTATGGAATATGTTACATTGAAAAAAAGCTACAGCTTGAAATGCTCCAAAACAACAAATCTTTACTAATCCCTCCGAAACGTTTTGAAGGTTTCTGTTTCGTTTCGTAATGCTTCGTATTACGAAACAGACCTCCAAAGCTTTGCACAGCCCTGTTGTTTACAAAGACTCCTAGATCTCTTTTGCCCAATCCGTTCCCATCCTTTCACTTCCCCAGCCTTTGGAGGAACAGCTTTGGAAGCTGGTTGAGTTACATTTTGGTGATGAATTATCCGAAGGGATGTTACGACGAAGAGCTTCTTTTCTGCTAGGGATGTGGACAGGAAGCAATGTTTTGAGCTGAAAGAGCTATTCTATAAGGAAATGGTGGTTTTCATAGAATCATAGAATCCAAGAGTTGGAAGAGACCTCATGGGCCATCCAGTCCAACCCCCTGCCAAGAAGCAGGAATATTGCATTCAAATCACCCCTGACAGATGGCCATCCAGCCTCTGTTTAAAAGCCTCCAAAGAAGGAGCCTCCACCACACTCAGAGAGTTCCACTGCTGAATGGCTCTCAATGTGTCCAGAGGAGAGCGACTAAAATGATAAAAGGTCTGGAGAACAAGCCCTATGAGGAGCGGCTTAAGGAGCTGGGCATGTTTAGCCTGAAGAAGAGAAGGCTGAGAGGGGATATGATAGCCATGTATAAATATGTGAGAGGAAGTCACAGAGAGGAGGGAGCAAGCTTGTTTTCTGCTTCCTTGGAGACTAGGACGCGGAACAATGGCTTCAAACTACAAGAGAGAAGATTCCATCTGAACATGAGGAGGAACTTCCTGACTGTGAGAGCTGTTCAGCAGTGGAACTCTCTGCACCTTTTGTGTTGCAGAGTATGAATGCGGTGTCATCTTCGTAGCGACTGATTTTAATAAAAACATCCCTGTAGCTAGATGAAATAAAAATGAAAGGCCCAGAAATAGGATGGCATGGGAACTCTCCATGTGAAAGGGATCTAGGGCTCCTAGACGACCCCAAGCTGAACGTGAGCCAACAGCGTGATTCTGCAGTGGAAAAAAGGCAGTGCAATTCTCAATTAATGTTTGGGCTATGAAATCCTGGGAATTGTAGTTCTCTAAGAGACGGGATCCTGGGCGTTGTAGTTCCCTAAATGACAGGATCTTGGGAACTGTTGTTCGCTAAGTGATGGGATCCTGGGAGTTGAACTTCCCTAAATGACAGGATCCTGGGAGTTGTACTTCCCTAAATGACGAGATCCTGGAAGTTGTAGTTCCCTAAGCTGCAAGATCCTGGAAATTCTAGTTTCCTAAGTGACAGGATCCTGGGAATTGTAGTTTCCTAAGTAGCAGGATCTTGGGAGTTGTAGTTCCCTAAGCGACGGGATCCTCGGTGTTGTAGTTTCATAAGTTATGGGATCTTGGGAGTTGTAGTTCCCTCAGTGATGGGATTCTGGGTATTGTAGTTCCCTAAGTGATGGGATCCTGGGAGTTGTATTTCCGTAAATGACGGGATTCTGGGAGTTGTACTTCCCTAAATGACGGGATCCTGGGAGTTGTACTTCCCTAAGCTACGGGATCCTGGGAATTGTAGTTCCCTAAATGATGAGCCCCCGGTGGCACAGTGGGTTAAACCACTGAGCTGCTAAGCTTGTTGACTGAAAGGTCGCAGGTTCGAATTCGGGGAGCGGAGTAAGCTTCCGCTGTCAGCCCCAGCTTCTGTCAACCTAGCAGTTCGAAAACATGCAAATGTGAGTAGATCAATAGGTACCACTCCGGCGGGAAGGTAACGGCGCTCCATGGAGTCATGCTGGCCACATGACCTTGGAGGTGTCTACAGACAATGCCGGCTCTTCGGCTTAGAAAAGGAGATGAGCACCACACCCCAGAGTTGGACACGACTGGACTTAATGTCAGGGGAAAACCTTTACCTAAATGATGAGATCCTGGGAGTTGTAGTTCCCTCAGTGAAGGGATCCTGGGAATTGTAGTTCCCTAAGTTAGAGGATCTTGGGAGTTGTAGTGTTAGAATTATAGAATCATAGAATCCAAGAGTTGGAAGAGACCTCATGGGCCATCCAGTCCAATCCCCTGCCAAGAAGCAGGAATATTGCATTCAAATCACCCCTGACAGATGGCCATCCAGCCTCTGTTTAAAAGCTTCCAAAGTGACGGGATCCTGCGAGTTGTAATTTAGCCTTCTCTGATCAATAAGTATGTGTCCCTCATAAGCTACAATTCCCAGGACTCTGTTGCATGGAGCCGCGGCAGTTAAAGTGGGGTGAGCTATCTGCAGCAGGTCAAGGTTTGTCGGACAGGAGGGAAACAACAACAATCATCATCAGAAGCCCAGGAGGGAGGAACAATGCTGAACGTAAGCCAACAGTGTGATACAGGAGCAAAAATAGGCCAATGCGATGCTCGGCTGCATGAATAGGAGTTGTATAGAGTCCAGATCGAGGGACCCAACTCAATTCTGCTTTGTTCATAGAAGGGTGGAAGCTCAAGCTACACATCCCTATGAACTATTATTCACCCCCGGACAACCGCAGACGCCTTGTGCCTGTTTTGCATTTAAACTTTTGTCTCAGGCAAAGGAGAAAGCTCTCAATTTTCCCTTATTTGTGCCAGGAATATTGCACGTTTCCTAGAGGTCTCCAGCTGCGGATTTTGGGAGGCGATTTTGGAAACCGGGCGAGAGATCCTGAGCTCCACTCCTCCGTCCTCGCTCCGTTTCCCTTCCAAATGGTACGTAACTCGGACCTTAAGCAGAAGCAGCTGCCCTGGCTCAGAGTTTCATGGAAGGGGAAAAGCAGAGAGGCTGTGAGAGGATTCTAATTCCCAGCAGTATCATCAATCACGGCTGGGAGTTCTTGGCAAAAGACTTTGGGAAACTACGGCTCCCAGGATTCCAGTGCTGTCAAGTTGTGTTCATACTGCAGTATAGATCCCCTTGAGCCAAGCTTGCAGCTGCACTAGAACGAATGCGGTGTGCGTGACCCCACCTGAACTGCTATAGCTCAATGCTATGGAGTCCTGGGAGTTGTAGTTTTGCCAGGGTCTTCTGAGACAAAGAATGCAAATTGCAGCTCCCAAGACGCCAATCACATTGAGCCTGGGGCTTGTAGTTCGGTGAGGCCCCGACCCTCTTTCGCAGAGAAAGTGAAAGGCCTTGTGGAACTACAATTCCCAGGATCCCATTGCATGGACCTGCAGTAATCCCTGTTCTGTATCCATGCAATGGGATCCTGGGAGTTGTATTCACTAAGCTATGGCATCTGGGGAGTTGTAGTTCCTTAAGCTATGTGATCTTGGAAATTGTTGTTCCTTAAGCAGCAGGATACTGGAAATTGTAATTCCCTAAGTACTGGAATCCTTGGAGTTGCAGTTCCCTAAGTGACGGGATCCTGGGAGTTGTAGTTCCCTAAGCGACTGTATCCTGGGAGTCGTAATTCCCTAAGCAACGAGATTTTGAGAGTTGTAGTTCCCTAAGCGATGGAATCCTGGGAGTTGCAGTTCCCTAAGTTTTGGGATCGTGGGAATTGTAGTTCCCTAAGTGACAGGATCCTGGGAATTGTAGTTCCCTAAGTGACAGGAGCCTAGAAATTGTAGTTCCCTAAGTGACAGGAGCCTAGGAATTGTAGTTCCCTAAGTTATGGGATCCTGGGAGTTGTTCCATGAGTTATGGGGTCTTGGAAGTTGTAGTTACCCAAGCAACGTGATCCAGGGAGTTGCAATTTCACCTTCTCTGATAAATGAGGATGCGTCCCTTGTAAACTACAGCTCCCAGGAACCGTGGCAGTTAAAGGAGGATGAAACTGCATGCATCCTGCAGTGCTATCCATACCAGGTCAAGGTTTGTGGGTCAGGAGGGAAACAACAACAACAATCATCATCCCTAGGAGGGAGGAACAATGCCCTAATTTCCTGCCGGCATTTGTGTGCAGGCGAGATCTTGGCAGCACCATGCAAAAGGATGTGACTCAGCCGCGGTCATTGGAAGGAGTTGGTGGCGGAGGCTGGGAGAACAGGCACCGTGCCGGGAATGTGCAAAACCGCATGCTCTAAGGAACAATATTATTATTACTATTGCTATTATTACTACTACTACTGGAACTCCCAGTGTCATTATATGAGCCTGCATATAATGCCCTTTCAAATAGTGTTGTTGGGGCCTGGGCCTTTCCATATTTACGGAAAGGCCCTTAGTCTTCAGCATTCTCCCCCCAAAGTACAATTCCCAGGATAATAATAATAATAATAACAACAACAACAACAACAACAATGCCCAGGATCCCGTAGGTATCAAACTGCATTCATTCCTATCAGCAAAGAAATGTCTCTTTTCCCCCTCTCCCTTATAATAGGACCTTTATTTATTCAGTGTCATATATAATTTTTTTTGCATTCCTGAGCTGCCTTTTGATGTTTATTTTGGGTGCCAAGGGAAGCTGACTTCCTCTATGCAAATGAGGCACTTAATATGCAGATTGGGCTGTATTTAATATGCAAATTGCCCTGCGGATCTGGCCGGCGGCCAAGCACAGCGATGGGTGTCGTCGCAGGCCTTCGGCAGGTTTCCAAGAAGCGCGGCCTGAGCCTGACTCGACTGGAGGAGGCACTCTGCTCATCCTCAGAGGCTCTGTTGTTTCTGGGATCTGCTGCAAATTCGTCCATCATTTGGGAAAGAACTGCCATATCATCAAAGTGCATTGTATAGTCAGTGCAGACTCATATAATGAAGTTGGATGCTGTTGTACTCCAGAGCAGGAACACCTCTGAGCTTAAACATCACACCAGCTTAGTAAAATCAGCAAGCAGTTTATTGAAGATTATATGTAAGCAAAGCAGTAAAAAAAAGCAAAACAGTAAAGATCCAATATAAGTAATAGTCCATAAGCTTCAAAGGAAAGCTGAACATGAGGAAGAACTTCCTGACTGTGAGAGCCGTTCAGCAGTGGAACTCTCTGCCCCGGAGTGTGGTGGAGGCTCCTTCTTTGGAAGCTTTTAAACAGAGGCTGGATGGCCATCTGTCAGGGGTGCTTTGAATGCAATATTCCTGCTTCTTGGCAGGGGGTTGGACTGGATGGCCCATGAGGTCTCTTCCAACTCTTTGATTCTATGATTCTATGAATCCCTTACCTTAGCTGGCTGGCTGAAGCTAAGGGAGTGGGCCTGGCGAAAAGGGAGCCAGGTGGAAGCATTTTAGTTAGGTTTGCCTTGAGGGGGCGTATTCAAGTCATAGAGTAGTGGTTCTCAACCTTCCAAATACCGCGACCCCCTAATAGAGTTCCTCATGTTGTGGTGACCCCCAACCATAAAATTATTTCTGTTGCTACTTCATAACTGTAATTTTGCTACTGTTACGAATCGTAATGGAAATATTTGATATGCAGGATGCATTTTCATCCACTGAACCAAATTTGGCAGAAATACCTGACACGTCTAAATTTGAATTCTGGTGGGGTTCCGGCACAGGGACTGATTTTGTCATTTGGGAGTTGTAATTGCTAGGATTTATAGTTAACCTACAATCAAAGAGTATCCTGAACTCCACCAACGATGGAATTGAACCAAACTTGGCACACAGAACTCCCATGACCAACAGAAAATACTGGAAGGGTTTGGTGGGCATTGACCTTGAGTTTTGGAGTTGTAGTTCACCTACATCCAGAGAGCACTGTGGACTCAAACAATGATGGATCTGGACCAAACTTGGCATGAATACTCAGTATGCACAAATGTGAAGTTTGGAGGAAATAGACCTTGACATTTGGGAGTTGGGATTTATAGTTCACCTACACTCAAAGAGCATTCTGAACCCCACCAACAACAAAATTGGGCCAAACTTCCTACACAGAACCTCCATGCCTTGAAGGGATTCGCTGGCGCGAGCCTCCCTCCAAATTTGCATTCTCTCCTTTGCCCACTCAGGCGTACCACGCTGCCATGCGCCAAGCATGCCTGCTCTCCTCTCCCCACTTGGAGTCTAAGAAACAGTCCTCCCAATGATGGATCTGGACCAAACTTGGCATATTCAATATGACCAAATGTAAACACTGGTGGAGTTTGGGGAAAATATACCTTGACATTTGGGAGTTGTAGTTGCTGGGAATTTTTTGGTTCACATACAATCAAAGAGCATTCTGAACCCCACCAGCGATAGAATTGGGCCAAACTTCCCATACAGAATCCCATGACCAAGAGAAAATACTGTGTTTTCTAGTGGTCTTTGGCAACCCCTTTGACACCCCCTTGTGACCCCCTTAGGGGTCCCGACCCCCAGGTTGAGAAACACTGTCATAGAGGGAAAATAAGGAGGCTAGGATTGGCTAGAAAGATGGTCTAGAGGGAAAAAATGTTCTTTTAAAACAGAGGCTGGAAGTCCCAGTTAATCAGTTGGAGTTTGGGTATTAGAGAGAGTGGAAGAGTTGGTGTTAGTTCAGAGTGAGTTTGGGTTTAGAGAAGATTGGGTTAGTCTTTTGTGAGGTATTCAGAGTAGCTATTAGTAGATGACTAGAATATTGTGGTGGAGCAGGGTCCACTTTGTGGCCTGTTCAATTCCTAGGGAAGTCTAGTTCAGGGTATTTTTGGCTAGATTCCTGAGGGGCAGGTTTGGGGAGTTACTTTCAGGGATTAATTTCCTGAAGTAATTTTCTGTTGTGGAACTTTGAAGACTTGTAACCCAGAAGAGTTTAAGATTTTACTCTTAATGCAACCACAAGCTTTTTAATGCCAGTATTTTCCGAAACCATTAAGCATTTGTACCTGAATTATTTCACTTCACTTCTTCACTTCACTTCACTTTATTTCTTAATTAGTCGCTCTCCACCAAGGTGCTCCGAGCGACTTACAATTTAAAATAGCATTTACACAATATAAAAACATTCAACATAAAAACATACAACAGTGACTATTTGGCAAATTAGGTCTGATCACTTTACTTAAATGCACAACCAAACAGCCAAGTCTTGAGCGCCTTTACAAAATGTCGCAACTCCGACATTGCTCTAATATTATTATTATTATTAACTTTATTTGTACCCCACTAGCATCTCCCGAAGGACTCGATGCGGCTTACAAAGGCCAAGGCCTCGATAAAACAACAATATAACAAATACACATAAACCATAAAGCAAATCAAAACATTAAAGCAATAACAATAAACAGTAAAAACAGTACACCATAGCACAACAAAACTAAGGCCAGGCCAAGTGTAATGGGTACAGATTAAAAAGTGCTGAGTATGACAAGTGAAATATAAGGATTTTTGGGTAAATGCAGTGTGCGGACAATCTTAAATCTCTAATAAAGTGCTTCTGGGACGTATTGCTGGAGTTTCCTATTCTGGAAAGGCACACTCTTCAAGCTCTTCCTAAAGACTGCCAACGTAGGGGCTTGTCTGATGTCCTTGGGGAGGGGGTTCCAGAGTCGGGGGGCTACCACAGAGAAGGCCCTGTCCCTCGTCCCCACCAACCGCGCTTGCGACGCAGGTGGAATCGTGAGCAGGGTCTCTCCAGATGAACGAAGGGAGCGTGCGGGTTCATAAACGGAGATGCGGTCACGCAGGTAGGCAGGTCCCAAACCGTTTAGGGCTTTGTAGGTGAGCACCTGCACCTTGAATTGGGACCGGAAGCAATGAGTTCCACAGAATTGGAGCATAGATCAAAAAAGCTCTATGCCTTGTAGCTTCCAGGTGTACCTCCCTAGGGCCCGGTATGTATAGGAGATTTTCCTGGGTGGATCGAGGTAACCACTGATGGGAAAAAGGAATGAGGCGGTCCCTAAGATATAAAGGTCCTTGGCCATTTTGAGCTCTAAATGTCAGGATCAGTATCTTGTAAGAGATCCGATGTTCTATTGGTAGTCAATGCAGTTGTTGCAGAATCGGTGTAATATGGGATCTTATAGATGATCCCGCTAGCAGCCTGGCTGCCGCATTTTGGACCATCCGAATCTTCTGGGTTGTTGACTTCGGAAGGCCGGCATATAAGGCGTTGCAATAGTCCAACCTCGTGGTGACTGTTGTGTGGATTACAGTTGCCAATGCTTCTACCTAAAGGTAGGATGCCAATTTCCTTGCCTGGCGAAGATGAAAAAGGGCCTGCTTACTTATGGCAGTGATCTGGACCTCCATCGTCAGCGATAAGTCCAACAAACCCCAAGGCTTTTAACAGTGGCAGACGGAACCAGAGCTTCCCCATCGAAATCAGGCAGAGACTGGATTAATTCTGGCTGCTGGCCGGGCTAGAGTATCTCAGTTTTTGCAGGATTCACTTTTAGTCTGCTCGCTCGCAGCCAACTCATCACTGCTTCCAAACACAGCTTAAAGTTCTCAGGAATCGCAGTTATCCCAGGTTCGAGACACAAGACTAGCTGGGTATCATCTGCATACTGGTAGCACTCTATGCCAAAGCTCTGTACCAGTCCAGCAAGTGGCCGGACGTAGATGTTAAATAACAGGGGCGAGAGGATAGCACCCTGGGGAACTCCACAGCAAAGGCAGGAGCTCTCAGAGCTTGTTCAATAAACATATTCTTGTTCTTTTATTAACTTAATACCAGCTTCAGTGTCAAAGTATTTCTAAAAGTCAGCTTCACAGCAGCCACTAAGAAACTATACACAATATTACCTCAGCCTGATTAATACTGGAAGGGTGGCAGCGGAATTCATCTGAAGAAGCATTTTGAGTCTCTCAGTTCTAGTGTTTCCCAGTTCCTACCTTTTAAAATGCTAAGTTTCTCTCCCCTTCTCTGCTCAAATCACCCCTGATATTGGTATATGCAGTGGGATATATTTCAACAATTTGAATAAAGAGAAATTTAAATATACAGCTGTTTCAACAACCATACTCCCTCATCCTTTTGACAGCTTTATATTTTTGGTGAGCATGAGTTCATGTTTTAGGAGATGCCTGTGTGTTATAACATACAACAGATGCATCGTATGAGTCTCCACTGGAGCCTATGGCAGGATCTCGACTGCCATAGTGCAGACTTGTATAATGAATTTGGATGCATCATATGCATCTGAACTGCATAATATGGCACCAAAGAACCACCTCCTCTCCTTCCCACCGGACTTCTGCATCTAGAATCAGACTTCAGCTCCAGAAGTCCACGGACGTTGATCTATCCTTGGAATAGCACTACGAAGCTGTCGCTTGTTTCACCGGGGTGTGCATCATGCGTGGCCTTCAACCCGCAATATCATGTGACGAGGAAAGTGGAAGGGGGCAGCTTTTGCCACCTGCAGCTGTACGGACATTAACCGCAACTGTTTACACAGTGAGCAGCTGCGTGGGACACTTTGCACCGGATCGATGTCTCCGGCACTCAGCTCCCCACTGTGCTGACAACTCACCGCCGCTACCGAGAGCCAGGGAGCTTGGTTTTGAGTTTCAGGATCTACTTACAGCTGCTCTTTGCAGGAATCGAGCCTCTCCGTGCTTCCCTTGCTCTAGATATCAAACATTCATCGCCTCTCCGAAGAGGTCCCCGGGTTTTCTACTGATTCTGGGACTTTGTCCTCACTGTGGCAGGACGAAAGGGGTTCTCTGGACTTACTTATTAATCATGTCTGAATCAAATTGAGAATACAGTTGTAATGCGTACAAAAACCACAAAGTTAAAAACATGGCATTATACTAAATGTCCTTTGACCAGAAGCTGGGCACTTGGAGCGTCTCTAGTGTTGCTGTGAGAAGGACCTCCATTGTGCATGTGGCAGGGCTCAGGCTGCATTGTAGTCAGCAGTCTGTGGTTTGCTCTTCACCGCACTTGTATGTTGTTGACTCCACTTTGTAGCCCCATTTCTTAAGGTTGGCTCTGCATCTTGTGGTGCCAAAGCACAGTCTGTTCAGTGACTTCCAAGTCGCCCAGCCTTCTGTGTGCCCAGGAGGGAATTTCTCATCCGGTATCAGCCACTGATTGAGGTTGCGTGTTTTAAGCTGCCACTTTTGGACTCTTGCTTGCCGAGGTGTTTCTGCAAGTTTCTCTGTAGATCTTAGAAAACTATTTCTTGATTCAAGGCATTGGTGTGCTGGCTGATATCCGAACAGAGGATAGGCCAGAGATGTCAATGCCTTGGTCCTTTCATTATTGTCTGGTACTTCCCTGTGGATGTCTGGTGGTTTGTTTGTTTGTTTTTTTGTTGTGTCAGAAGTGACTCCTGGTGTGAGAGAATTGACCGTCTGCAAGGACGTTGCCCAGGGGATGCCTGGATGATTTGATGTTTTCATCATCCTTGTGGGAGGCTTCTCTCATGTCCCCGCATGAAGAGCTGGAGCTGATAGAGGGAGCTCATCCGCCTCTCTCCAGATTCGAACCTGTGACCTGTCGGTCTTCAGTCCTGCCTGCACAGGGGTTTAACCCACCAGGGGCTCCATGTCTGGTGGTGCAGTACTGGCTAAACAATATAATTTCTCCAGTGGTGTTGGGCGTAGACATCTTGTGATAATGCGGCATGTCTCATTAAGAGCCACATCCACTGTTTTAATGTCGTGAGATGTATTCCACACTGGGCATGCACAGTCAGCAGCAGAGTAGCAAAGCGCAAGGGCAGATGTCTTCACTGTGTCTGATTGTGATCCCCAGGCTGTACCAGTCAGGTTTCGTACAATATTATTTGTAGCACCCACTTTTTGCTTTATATTCAAGCAGTGATTCCCAGGTATTTTGGTGTGCTGCGATGCTCCAGTGGGATTCCTTCCCAGGTAATCCTCAGAACTTGAGATGCTTGTCAGTTCTTAAGGTGAAAAGCACACGTCCGCATTTTAGATGGATTGGAAATCAACTGGTTTTCCCTGAAATAGGCAGTAAGAGCACCTAAAACTTCAGAGAGCTTCTGTTCAGCCATTTCAAAGCTCCCTGCTTGAGTAGTGATGGCACGATCGTTAGCATAGATGAAATTCTCAGTCCATTCTGACAGTGGCTGGTAATTTGTGTAAATGTTAAACATTGATGGAGCAAGCACACTCGTCTGAGGCAGGCTGTTCTTCTGTTTTCGCCATCCACTTCTCTAACCCTGGAACTCAACAAAAAAGCTCCTGTTTTGTAGCAGAGAAACAGAAAGCTAGTGCAAAAGCATCACACAAGTATGAGTAACTTGGTTGTGGTAATCCAAAAGAATAGAGAATAAAAGGAGAATTCCTCTGCTTCCTCGTAGGTCCAAGAAGGCAGGCACTCAGAGCCCCCCCGACCAGCCAAAAATATTGAAGGTCTTTGGGGAAAATGCACCTTGATTTGGGGTGAGCTGTAATTCACCTACATCCAGAGAGCACTATAAACCCAAACACCGATGGATCTGGACCAAACTTGGGACACCGAACTGATAGGCCAAAATTTGATTACTGGAGGGGTGTGAGGGGAACTAATCTTCATTCTTGGAGTTGTAGTTCACCCACAACCAGAGAAACTGTGACCTCCACCGATGATGGACCTGGACCAGATTTGATACACAGAGCCCCCATGACTCACTCAATCTGCTGGAGGGGTTTGAGTTGACTGACTCACCATAGTGGGAGTTGTAGTTTACCCTGCAGCCAGAGAGCACACTGATATGCCCAAATTTGAATACTAGTGGGGGGTTTTTTTTGGGGGGGGGGTATTGATTTTGTCATTTGGGAGTCGTAGTTGCTGGGATTTGTACTTAACCTACACTCAAAGAGCATTCTGAACTCCACCAAGGATGGAATTGAACCATACTTGGCACACAGGACTCCCATGATCAATACTTTGAGTTTGGTGAGCATTAACCTTGAGTTTTGGAGTTGTAGTTCACCTACATCCAGAGAGCACTGTGGACTCAAACAATGATGGATCTGGATAATACTCCATATGCCCAAAAAATATGAACACAGATAGAGTTTGGGGGAAATAGACCTTGACATTTGGGAGTTGTCGTTTATTTATTTATTGACCATATTTATATACCGCCTATCTCAACCCGAAGGTGACTCGAGGCGGTTGCTGGGATTTATAGTTCACCTACAAACAGAGCACTCTGAACCCAACCAATGATAGAATTGGGCCAAACTTCCCACACAGAACCTCCATGACCAACAGAAAATACTGTGTTTTCTGATGGTCTTTGGTGACCCTCAAGGGATCCCGACCCCCAGGTTGAGAAAAAACTGCTCTAGAATAATAATAGTGGTAGTAGTAATAGTAATAATAATAATAATAATAATAATAATAAGCTGAAGATGAGCCAACAGTGTGATGCAGCAGCTAGAAAAGCCAGTGCAATCCTAGGTATGGAAAGACAGCGCCCTCAGGATGAAATAGAAAGTTGAACCCAAGGATTTTTGTAAAGAAAGAAAACCCTACCTTCAATTTCCCAGGTAGAAAAGGATCATAAGATAGAACCACCTCTCTTTCTCTCTCTTTCTCTCCTTCCCTTTTTTACTTTTCCGTTCTTTCCCTCCCTCCTTCTCTGCCTTTCTCTGCCCCCGGTTCCCTGGAGAGCGACCGCCTGCCAACTGGAGTAGAAAATACTTGGCGAGACAGACAAATCGGCTGGTACGAGTCGGGCAAGTTTCGAGGTGCCGCCAGGGCTTGGCTGAGAGCATGGGAGGCCAAGCCCAACGCAGGCAAAGCCGAGTTCGGGAAAGATGTCAGGTTTCGATTCAAAATCAAGGACAAGAGACTCCACCTAAACATTAGGCTGGATTTCCTGTTTCAACGGTAGGATGTGCCCTATTTCTCCAAGAGGTTGGATGGCGTCTTCCTGCCTGGCAGAACAGGGTTGGACTTGATGGCCTTTGAGGATCCTTTCCAGCTCTAGGATTTTTCTATCCTATTGCCATATTTCTCCATGAGGTTGGATGGCCATCTGTCGGGAAGGCTTATATGGCATCTTCCTGCCTGGCAGAATGGGGTTGGATTGGATGGCCTTTGGGGATCCCTTCCAACTCTAGAATTGTTTCATCCTATTGCCCTATTTCTCCATGAAGCTGAATGGCCATCTGTTGGGAAGGTTTGGATGACACCTTCCTGCCTGGCAGAACAGGGTTAAACTGTCCAAAGGTATCTCCTCCTATGAACCAGTTAGGACATTAACAGAGGCGGCCCTAGGTAATTTTCAACAGTAAGCAAACAGTATTTTGCCCCCCCCCCCCCCAACCAATCACTGATATATATTTTCTGTTTGTCGTGGGAGTTCTGTGTGCCATATTTGGTTCAATTCCATCATTGGTGGAGTTCAGAATGTTCTTTGATTGTAGGTGAACTATACATCTCAGTAACTACAACTCACATATGTCAAGGTCTATTTTCCCCCAAGAGTGCCTCAAGAGCGCCCCTGGGCAAAATCAACTATACTGCAAATGCTTACTTTGCGTAATGGGTTGAGCCGCCCCTGGACATAACTTCTGGGGAGGCCCTGCTCTCTGTCCCGCCTGCATCACAGGCGTGCTTGGCAGGGACGAGAGACAGGACCTTCTCAGTGGTGGCCCCTCGGCTGTGGAATGCCCTTCCTACAGATAGATCGGCCCCTCCCTATTGGCATTTTGGAGGAAATTGAAGATCTGGTTGTTCGAGCAGGCATTTGAATAAGCAGTGTAATGAACATAGGAATACGGAACAACGGATGATGAGATTGGATCGTGATTTTACTTGAGACGCTAATGAGATGTTATATTGATGTTTAATTGTTTATTATGTTACTAGCCGTCCCCTGCCACATGTTCCTGTGGCCCACATGGGGGTTCTGTGTGGGAGGTTTGGCCCAATTCTATCGTTGGTGGGGTTCAGAATGCTCTTTGACTGTAGGTGAACTATAAATCCCAGCAACTACAACTCCCAAATGTCAAGATTCTATTTCCCCCAATCCCCACCAGTGTTCACATTTGGGCATATTAAGTATTCTTGTACAGTTTGGTCCAGATCCATCATTATTTGAGTCCACAGTCATCTTTGGATGTAGGTGAACTACAACTCCAAAACTAAAGGACACTGCCCACCAAACCCTTCCAGTATTTTCTGTTGGTCATGGGAGAACTGTGTGCCAAGTTTGGTTCAATTCCATCGTTGGTGGGGTTCAGAATTCTTTGATTGTAGGTGAACTATAAATCCCAGCAACTACAACTCCCAAATGACAAAATCATTTTTTTTAGTGAAGGACATACATTGGGTTGTTAGGTGTCTTGTGTCCAAATTTGGTGTCAATTGTCCCAGTGGTTTTTGAGTTCTGTTAATACCACAAACGAACATTACATTTTTATTTATATAGATTATTTTATTTGTTTTTTAGCTGTTTCTATGATGTTAAGCATTGAATTTTTGCTATTGTCAACCGCTTTGAGTCGCCCGAGGACTGAGAAAAGCGGTATATAAATGAAGTAAATAAATAATTAGATGGCCTTTGGAGGTCCCTTCCAACTCTAGGATCCTATGCTCCAATAGAACGACTCCTCCATGAATGCCTATGAGGCTGGATGGACATCTGTTGGAAGGGATTAGATCAGTGGTTCTCAACCTTCCTAATGCCGCGACCCCTTAGTACAGGTTCTTATGTTGTGGTGACCCCCAGCCATAACGTTATTTTCATTGCTACTTCTTTAATTTTGCTCCTGTTATGAATCGTAATATAAATATCTGATATGCAGGACGTGTTTTTATTCACTAGACCAAATTTGGCACAAATACACGATATGCCCAAATTTGAATACTGGCAGGGGGATTGATTTTGTCATTTGGGAATGTTGGAGTTGCTGGGATTTATAGTTCACCTAAAATCAAAGAGCTTTTGAACTCCACCAATGATGGAATTGAATCAAACTTGGCACACAGAATTCCCATGGCCAAGAGAAATACTGGGAGAGTCTGGTGGACACTGACCTTGAGTTTTTGGAGTTGTAGTTCACCTACATCCATAGAACACTGTGGACTCAAACAGTGATGGATCTGGATCAAACTTGGCACAGATAATCAATATGCCCAAATGTGAACACTGGTAGAGTTTGGAGAAAATAGACCTTGCCATTTGGGAGTTGTAGCTGCTGGGATTCATAGTTCACCCACAATGAAATAGCATTCTGAACCCCACCAATGATAGAATTGGACCAAACTTCCCACGCAGAACACCCATGACAAAGAGAAAATACTATGTTTTCTGATGGTCTTTGGTGACCCCTCTGACACCCCCTCACGACCCCCACAGGGTTGAGAACCACTGGATTAGATGGTGTCTACCTAATGGGATAAAGGGATGGACTAGATAAGCTTTGGAGGTCCCTTCCTGCTAATGTCTATGAGGCTGGATGGCCATCTTTTGGGAGGGATTAGATGGTGTATTCCTTTGAGGCAGAAAGGGTCCAACTCTACGATTGTTTGATTGCATGATGTGTGACTGCTCTGTGGAACGAATACATTATATGTTTATGATAGAACCAATTAGGAAATGACATTGATCACCCAGGAACATAGTGTTACATAGTGTAACCGGACCCCTGGTTGCATGGGACAGTTTATTCCCCCCCCCCCCCCGGGGATATTAAAAGGGGGTGCCTCCTTTCGGCAAATCCTTCCACCTGACCCTCTTTTCTCTCTCGCCGTCCTCTTCCCCGCACATATCGGGACAGAGACCTTGGTAACCCTATGCCTCAATGGAGGCCGCATTCTCCTGACATCACCAACTGCAGCACGGAGCCCTGGAGCCGGCTTGGCAATGCCGCCAGCTGTCCGGGGAGCGGGTTTGGGTTACGCGGTGACATCAGTTTTGCTGGGGGTTCACCTGTTGGAAGCGGGGTTCCGGCTGCTGACAGCTGATGTACACAGGCACACGTCAGGAGGCGCCGTCCCCCAGGAGGAAGAGAGGACGCTCCACATTCAATGGGATTCATGGGACCCCCTTGAAAGTCAAAAAATAAAATAATAATAAAATAATATTAATAACAGAATAATAATAATAATAATGGAACCCTTGGTGGCGCAATGGTTTAAACCGTTGTGCTTGCAGAACTGCTGACCGACAGGTCAGTGGTTCGAATCCAGGGAGAGCAAGTTGAGCTCCCTCCATCAGCTCCAGCTCCCCATGGTGAGACATGAGAAAAGGATGGTAAAACATCAAAGCATCCGGGCGTCCCCTGGGCAACATCTTTGCAAACGGCCAATTCTCACAGACCAGAAGCGACTTGCAGTTTCTCACGTTGCTCTTGACACGAAATAATAATAAATAATAATAATAAATCCAGTATATAGATCTCGTTTGCTGTGACATACTGTGTTTTTGTGTCAGTAAAATAATAATAACAATAAGATTAAATTGTGTGATCAAATACAAAAGCCATTATGGTGATCTTGATTGCTGTGTAGTGATCTTGTTATGTATCACATAATAATAATAATAATAATAATAATCTGAATGTGAGCCAACGGTGTGATGCAGCAGCGAAAAAAGTGAAGACAATTCTTGGTTGCATCAATAGGGGTCTAGTGTCCATATCAAGGGACATCAACATTTCTGCTTTGGTGAGACCTCCCCTAGAAGAGGAAGAAGAAGAAGAAGAATGATCATAATAGTAGTAATAATATTAGTAATAATAAGCTGAACATGAGCCAACAGTGTGATGCAGCAGCGAGAAAAGCTAATGCGATCTTTGGTTGCATCAATAGGGGTCTAGTGTCCAGATCAAGGACGTCATGCTTTGGTGAGACCTCCCCTGTAATAATAATAATAATAATAATAATAATAATAATAATAATAATAATAATAATAGAATAGGAGGAGGAGGAGGAGGAGAAAGCAGAACTTGAGCCAACGGTGTGATGCAGCAGCGAGAAAAGCCAATGCGATTCTTGGTTGCATCAATAGGGGTCTAGTGTCCAGATCAAGGGATGTCATCTTTTCTGCTTTGGTTAGGCCACCCTTAGAATAACAACAACAATGATCTGAACATGAGCCAATGGTGTGATGCAGCAGCGAAAAAAGGCAATGCGATTCTAGGTTGCATCCATAGGAATATAGTATCTTAAGAGGAGGAGGAGGGAGCTGGATGGCCATCTGTTGAAAGGGCTTGAATCGTGTCTTCCTGCCTGGCAGAAGGATATTGGATTAGATGGCCATAAGGATCCTTTCCATGGAGCCCCCGGTGGCGCAGTGGGTTAAAGCACTGAGCTGCTGAGCTTGTTGATCGAAAGTTCGCAGGTTCGATTCCGGGGAGCGGCGTGAGCTTCTTCCGTCAGCCCTAGCTTCTGCCAACCTAGCAGTTCGAAAACATGCAAATGTGAGTAGATCAATAGGTACCGCTCCGGTGGGAAGGTAACGGCGCTCCATGAAGTCATGCCGGCAACGTGACCTTGGAGGTGTCTACGGACAATGCTGGCTCTTCGGCTTAGAAATGGAGATGAGCACCACACCCCAGAGTCAGACATGACTGGACTTAATGTCAGGGGACTACCTTTACCTAAGGATCCTTTCCAACTCTAGAATCCTATGGTCATAACAACAACAACAGCAACAACAGTAAGCAGAGACAGGATGGCCATCTGTTGAAAGGGCTTGGGTTGTGTCTTCCTGCCTGGCAGAAGGATATTGGATTAGATGGCCATAAGGATCCTTTCCAACTCTAGAATCCTATGGTCATAACATCAACAACAACAGTAAGTAGAGGCAGGATGACCATCTGTTGAGAGAGCTTGGGTTGTGTCTTCCTGCCTGGCAGAAGGATATTGGATTAGATGGCCATAAGGATCCTTTCCAACTCTAGAATCCTATGGTCATAACATCAACAACAACAACAGTAAGCATCTGTTGAGAGGGCTTGGGTTGTGTCTTCCTGCCTGGCAGAAAGGAGTTGGACTGGATGGCCCTTGGAATCTCTTCCAATTCAAGCATTCTCTTCCGCAGCATTTGGTTTTGTAACTTGAAGGGACGGAGAGCTGTAGTTTTCCTCTCCCTTCTGCAATAACGCCCCCTGTTGGTGCCCCAAGGAACAGCAGCTTGGGGAGGCCAGTGGTAACCCCATCCTTCAGGACTGTCTATGGAAAAAGAAAGGAAAGGAAAGAAAGAAAAGATAGGCCGAGCTTTCTCATGCCAGAGAATGAGGGGAGGGTAACTTGATCTAGTTTGATTGTCTGCGCAGGGGAAAAGAAGAAACCTAGGAGGGGGGTGAAAGAGAGAACGAGAAAGAGAGGAAAAAGAGAACAACTGGTCTTAAAGGGGGGGAACGACCCATATTGGGGGGATCAGGTGGCAGAAAAGGGGCACAACATCCCCTTTTTCCCCCCGACGACATTTCCTTCGTTTTGCTCAGAGGATAGATCCAAACGAGGGAGGAGAAGCATTGTTACTGCGTTGTGTTATTGCGCTGTTGCATTGTTGTGTTATTTATTCCACTATCGTATTCCAATGCCAACTATGAGGATTTCTTAGAGCATTAAAAACAAGAGACAGCGTACCCCAAACGTTGCTTCCAATCCATGAAACGACGATCAGCTCCATCGGTAAGTGAGGGTCTTTTCAGTGGCAGCTCCAGAAGAGCATTGAGTGAAGGGTTTCCTTTACGGCGTGCAAAAGGCACCTTCTGTTTTAGATACCTTCAAAGCCATGAATTGGATGGCGTTTGCCGTTTTCGCCACCGCAACACAGATCCCTCTGGCCGCTTCCCGGTCCGATAGGAGCGAAACGTTTGGAGGCGAAAGCCGTTGCTTCGAAATGAATGAGGCCCATTGATTCCAACTCTCCATTTGTCGGGAAACAAATGACCGAGTTGAACAAGTGGCAGGTCACTTGGGTTGGATTTTCTTATCCTATTCAGCATTCATTCCTTTGGGAAGGGGAGAACATAATAATAACATTGTAATGTAATAATACTAATATATTATATATAATATTAATAATGTCGTAATATAACGTGTCTCCGGCAACATCACTTGAGAGCCTCTCTATATGTACAATATAATATACCGGTATAGAAAGGATAACATTGTAATGTAATGATACTAAGATATTATATATAACATTAATAATGTCGTAATATAATATATATTATATATACTACAACTTAAGATATTGTACAATATATTATATAATACTAATACTATAATATAATTGTAGAGTATTCTGTATATTGTGGTATACTAATATAGTACAATATATTATTATTATTATTATTATTATTATTATTTACAGCATTTATATACCGCTTTTCTCACCCCTAGGGGACTCAAAGTGATAATATAGAATAATATAATATTTGTATATGATGTATTACATGTAATATGACTAATAATATTGTGCTATAGTACAATATGATAATATATCATACTAACATTGTTCCATGCTAATAATATAATATATTGTATATTCATATATTGATAATAATATTATAATATAATGCAATATAATAGTTTTTCAAGTCGCTCCGGACACGGACACACACACAATAATACAATATAATATATAATATATAATATTGTAATATAGTAATACTATATTAAATATAATTAATGATACTATAGAATATACAATATACTAAGTAATAATACAATATAATATATAATAATATTGTGAAATAGTAATATTATATTAAATATAATTAGTAATACTATAGAATATACAATATACTATATAATAATACAGTATAATATATAATAGTATTGTAAAATAGTAATACTATATTAAATATAATTAATAATACTATAGAATATACAATATACTATATAATAATATAATATATAATAATATTGTAAAATAGTAATACTATATTAAATATAATAATTAATAATACTATATTAAATATATTAAATATGTATAGGTAAAGGTAAAGGTTTTCCCCTGACATAAAGTACAGTCGTATCCGACTCTGGGGTGTGGTGCTCATCTCCATTTCTAAACCAAAGAGCCAGCGTTGTCCATAGACACCTCCAAGGTCATGTGGCCGGCATGACTGCATGGAGCGCCATTACCTTCCCGCCAGAGCGGTACCTATTGATCTACTCAAATTTGCATGTTTTCGAACTGCTGGGTTGGCAGAAGCTGGGGCTGACAGCGGAAGCTCATGCCGCTCCCCAAATTCGAATCTCTATAATAAATATATTAAATATAATTAAATAACTAATACTTTATTAAATATAATAATTAATAATAATTAATAATACTATATTAAATATGTATAGGTAAAGGTAAAGGTAAAGGTTTTCCCCTGACATGAAGTCCAGTCGTGTCCGACTCTGGGGTGTGGTGCTCATCTCCATTTCTAAGCCGAAGAGCCAGCGTTGTCCATAGACACCTCCAAGGTCATGTGGCTGGCATGACTGCATGGAGCGCTGTTACCTTCCCGCCTGAGCGGTACCTATTGATCTACTCACATTTGCATGTTTTCGAACTGCTAGGTTGGCAGAAGCTGACAGCGGAAGCTCACGCCGCTCCCTGGATTCAAACCTCTATAATAAATATATTAAATATAATTAAATAATTAATACTGTATTAAATATATTAAATTTAAGTATGACAAGGGATGCGAATATTTGCAGAAGTTTGCAGAATATTTGTAAATCTCATCCCATACGTAGGAAAATGACTTGGAAGGCTTGCAACCGAGTGTTTTGCGGGCGTCGGAGTGGGAGAAGAGGAAGGGGAGAAAAGGGAAAGAAGCCGAAGGAAATCAATCTCTTTCCCCTTAAAGGCCTCTTGTGATTTATGGGCTCTTCAAAAAGCGATTGCAAGAAGAGGCAAGTGCAAGGAAAGGACAGGCGCACAAAGGATTCGGATGTCTTTTAGCAGGGGAAATGGTGGAGGGCAAAGGGGCAGCGGGTGGAGGCCGTAAGAGAGCCATTCAGAGAACCGTCAGACATGGAAGGGACCCCAAAGGCCATCTAGTCCAACCCTCCTTCTTCCAGGAAGGAAGACTCAATTAAAGCTCTCCAGCCTCTGCTTAAAAAAACCCCAGAGAATGAAAACCACCAAGGATCAGTAGGCACTAATTTCGTATTGAGGCATCCTAGAATCGCTTCTTCATCACATTGGGGTTCTTGCTTGGAGTCTGCTAAGTCTCCTCCATCCTTTTTTACATGGACTGACAGATGGCCATCTCTCAGGGGTGATTTGAATGCAATATTCCTGCTTCTTGGCAGGGGGTTGGACTGGATGGCCCATGAGGTCTCTTCCAACTCTTTGATTCTATGATTCTATGACTGTTTCCAAGCCAAGTGCGTGGTAGAGGACTAACCTGGATGTAAAGGCCTCAAGGTGAGCGAGAAACAGGCCAGGGGGAGGGTCTAGAAACCAACATCTGATGTGTAGGGTGGCCTAGAGACTTCCATCTGATGGGAGGGTGGCTTAGAAACCAGCATTAGATGAAGTGGATGCCCTAGAAACCACCATCCGATGGGAGGGTGGCCCAGAGATTGCCATCTGATGGGAGGGTGGCTTAGAAACTTCCAACAGATGAGGAGTGTGACCAAGAAACCATCATTCGGTGGGAGGGTAACCTAGAGACTGCCATCTGATGGGAATGCGACCTAGAAACTACCATCAAAGGAAGAATGTGGCCTAGAAACTGCCATCTGACTGGAGGGTGGCTTAGAAACAGCCATCAGACGAGGAGTGTGGCTTCGAAACTGCTATCTGATTGGAGAGCGGCCTAGAGACCCATCTGATTGGTGGGTGACTTAGAAACTGCCATCTCATCGGAGGGATCGAAGGAGCCCCCGGTGGCGCAGTGGGTTAAACCCCTGTGCTGGCAGGACTGAAGACCGACAGGTCACAGGTTCGAATCTGGGGAGAGGCGGATGAGCTCCCTCCATCAGCTCCAGCTCCTCATGCGGGGACATGAGAGAAGCCTCCCACAAGGATGATAAAAACATCAAATCATTCAGGTGTCCTCTGGGCAACGTCCTTGCAGACGGCCAATTCTCTCACACCAGAAGCGACTTGCAGTTTCTCAAGTCACTCCTGACACGACAAAAATAAATAAATCGGAGGGTAGCCTAGAGAATGCCTTCTGATCAGACGGTGGATTACAAACTGCCATCTGATTGGAGGGTGGCCTATAAATCTCCATCTGATGGCAGGGTGGCCTAGAGACTGCCATCGAATGGGAGGGTGGCCTAGAAACCTCCATCTGATGGGAGGGTAGCCTAGAGACTGCCATCTGATGGGAGGGTGGCCTAGAAACTGCCAGCTGATCAGAGGGTGGTCTAGAAACCTCCATCTGATGAGAGGATAGCCTAGAGACTGGTATCTGATGGGACGGTAGCTGAGAGACTTTCATGTGGTGGGAGAATGGCCAAGAGACTGCCAACTGATTGAAGGATGGCCTAGAGACCGCCATCAGATGAGTGTGGCCTAGAAACCACCATCTGATGGGTGGATGGCCTAGAAGCAACCAGCAGATGAGGAGGGTGGCCTAGAAACCACCATCTGATGGGAGAGGGATCTCGAAACTGCCATCAGATGAGGAGGGAGCAAAAAATAAAACCATTAGCATTAGTATTGTTGACAATGCAGATGGAGAAGGGGTGGCAAATCGGGACATTTCCTCCTGCAAAGCAAGATCGGCTCGGCCTTTAAGCCGTTTGCCGCAAACCACCCGAAGCGCCAGGGATCATTCTGCGCGAAGGCTTCATCTCATCTCTGTTTTGACAACAGCAAATCGAATCCCTTCTTATTAAGAGCCGATCGAGCCCCCTTGGGACCCCTCCGCCGCAGAGCGAGAAGAAGAGGGAGGGTTTAAAGCAGATAAGAAAGGCAATTCCATGAAATATCTCCAGAAAGAAGGAAAGATCAAGGCATACGGAAGTGGGGGAAGAAGGGGAAACGAGAAGCATCTATTTTTAACCCATTCCGCAGTTCTGCAAATGGATCCTGATCGGCATGCATTGACTCTTTTCTTTCTAGCTTTTGAGCTGTGCTTAAAATGCAACGAGAACATTGGAGGTCAAACTAGGTGCTCCCAAAGGAAAAGCCTCTTCCAACTCAATGATTCTAGGCAATCATCGGATGTTATTAATGAATGGAAACCACAAAGGCCATCTAGTCCAACCCTCTTCGTGTTGTCATTGAGTGCCTTCGAGTTGCTGACCCCCATGGCAAGATTTATCCAGATAATAATAATAATAATAATTATTATTATTATTATTATTCCCCCATTGCAAAGACTCAGCCAGTAAAGGTGGTCCCAGAGGTGATCGGCACACTGGCTGCAATGCCTAAAGACCTTGGCCTGCACTTAAACACAATCGGCGCTGACAAGATTACCATCTGCCAAGTGCAGAAGGCCACCTTACTGGGATCTGCATGCATTATTCACCGATACATCACACAGTCCTAGACACTTGGGAAGTGTCCGACGTGTGATCCAATACAACAGCCAACAGATTGATCTTGTCTGCTGTGGACTCATCTTGTTGTGTTTCGAATAATAATAATAATGTAATGCTATAAGAACAAAATCTAATAATAGTATTAGAATAATAATACTGTAGGTACAAGAGATAATCTTGAAATAATAATAGAATAATAATACTAAAAATAATAATAGAATGAAAGATAAGAATAATTATAAAATAATAATAAAAGAACTCTTACTGTGATGTTGTGTTATTGCATTGTTGCACTGTTGTATTATCCCACTATTGCATTCTTATTGTGTTATTGTGCACCTACATTACAGTCTTATTGCACAATTGCATTGGTATGCCTTTGTGGTATTACACTATCACGTTCTTATTGTGTTGTTGCATTGTTGTGATATTGCATTCTTTCCCCTATTGCATTGCTATTGCGTCATTGCGTCATTGCATTCTTATTTCAGTATTGTGATGTTATGATGTTGTGGTATTACACTATCACGTTCTTATTGTGTTATTGCATTGTTGTGCTATTGCGATATTTCCCCCTATAGCATTGGTATTGCGTTTGCAGAATTGTATTCTTATTGCACTAATGTGTCGTTACAGCGTTGCGGCATTACACTATCACATTCTTATTGTGTAATTGCATTGTTGTGCTATTGGATTCTTTTCCCCTCTTGCATCGCTGTTGCTTCATTGTGTAATTGCATTGGTCTTGCACTATTGTGTTGTTACAGCATTGTGGTATTAAACTATGGTGTTCTTAATGTGTAATAGCCATTTTGTTTCCCCCCCATTGCATTGCTATTGCATAATTGCAAACTTGCATTCATATTTCACTATTGCACTGTTACAGCATTGTGGTAATACACTATTGCGTTCCTATTGTGTTATTGGATTGTTGTGCTATTGCGCTCTTACCCCTGTTGCATTGTTACAGTGTTATTGCAACATTGTGTTGCCATTGTGCCATTGCTCAATTGCATCCTTATTCCGCGATTGCATCATAATGTTGTAGTTGTGCTATTGTGATTGTTGTGCTAGTCGTTCTTTCCCCCTGTTGCATTTCTATTGCGTCATTGCATTCATATTTCACTATTGTGTTGTTATGGCATTGTGGTATTACACTATCACGTTCCTATTGCATTGTTGTGCTATTGCGCTCTTTTCCCTTGTATTGTTACTGTGTTATTGTGACATCGTGCTGCTATTGTGCTGCTGGGCATTTTCATCCTTATTCCACTATTGTGTCGTAATGTTGTAGTTGCGCTATTGTGATTTCTTGGCTTTCCAGGCTCTGAAAAATGAACATATTTCATTCATGGGGGCGTTGATTTACCCCCAAACCCTGTGACATTTGCACTTGCAAGTATGCACTTTCGGATGGGATCTTCTCCCCCTGGACTTGGCTGGGAAGCTTTCAGCTCTTCCTGAAGAGCCATTAACAGTTTAATTGCATTAATTAAAAGCTGGAGATCTCCTCCCCAGGCGACTCTTAGCCGATCTTCTTCCCTCCAGAGTCTTTTTATTGTATTTCCTTTGGGGGGCGGGGGGGCGGACTGCCCTTGTGTCGTTTGCAAGGGCAATGGCTCGTATTGCCTTTATCCTCGGGACGGACTCTTTCCAGCAAGATTCAGGGATAATAATTATCCAAACATTATAGACTCGGTTCAGCGGCATCTATGGATAGATGCCAGGTAAACCTCATTTCTGGTTACTTGAGAGTTATTATCCAGATAGACCTCACTAATACAATACCCTGTACAATACATTGATCCTGATTGGCTCTTATATACTTTGCCCTATCATATATTATAATTAAGAGATCTGTCATTGAATAATTGGACATAATAATAATAGCAACAACAACAATGCCTTATAGCTTTAAATATGTGTTTACAATAGTGTATTGTCAAAGGCTTTCGTGGCCAGAAACACTGGGTTGCTGCGAGTTTCCTGGGCTGTCTGGCCATGTTCCAGAAGCATTCTCTCCTGACATTTTGCCCCCATCTATGGCAAGCATCCTCAGGGGTTGTGAGGTCTGTTGGAAACTAGGCAAATGGGTTTATATACATAACTGTGGAATAATGTCAGTTGGGGGAGAAAGAACTCTTGTCTCTTGGAGGCAAGTGTGAATGTTGCCATTGGCCACCTTATTTAGCATTGAATAGCCTTGCAGCTTCAAAATCTAGCTGTTTCCTGCCTGGGGAAACCTTTGTTGGGAGGTGTTCCCCCTGCCTGGGGGAATCCTTTGTTGGAAGCTGGCCCTGATTGTTTCCTGTCTGGATTTCCCCTGTTTGCTGAGTGTCTTCCTTAAGAAACCTAGAGTCAGAAGGGAAACCTAGAGGCCTTTGAGTCCAACCTCGTGCGGCCATTCGGGAAGACACCATCCAAGCTCTCCCGACAGATGGCCACCCACCCTCTGGCATCCTTTGTAAAGAAAAAGGGAGGGAAGAAGGAAGGAAACTAGGTAGGAAGACAGGCAGAGAAAGATGCTCATTTCCAAACCAGACGGCTTGGTAGGCTTTGTCCTCGCGCTCTCTTCCCTTTTGCCAGCTGTCAGCACAATCATCGCAGCAGAGCTTTGCCAAGGCAAAGAGACATTTCGGCATTCTTTCGGAGGAGAGGAAGGGGAAAACGAGGACTTTGGGAAATTTTATTAATGGGAAATTTTTACCCATACGAATCAGCTTTGGAAACGCGGGAGTCATGCTTTTAGACAGCAACGGGATAAACTCCATTCTGGGCGGGCAATGAATCCATTCCAGATTGTCTGATGGTCCAATCAATGCAGTTTGACCCTAATCAGCACTACTTATTAGGGATGTGTGATCCATTAAGAAAATGGTTCAAAAGTCATTATGAAACTAGGGGGTGCTGGCATTTCATTTCTAAAGTGTTTCTAAAGTGTCCTTACTGAAAATTTTGTTACTATAACAAGAGTAACAAAATTTCATTACTACTTCATTATAGTAATTGTGCATCATTGCTATAATAAAGGCAGCAGAATACAGGAGCTGTCTTCATAGACCTGTCAGCAGCTTATGACACTGTAAATCATCACCTTCTCCTTAGAAAAAACTTACAATATCACAAAGGACTACCACCTCACCCACCTCATAGGAAATCTGCTACAAAAGAGGAGCTTTTTTGTTGAGTTCCAGGGCCAGAGAAGCAGAAAACAGAAGAACGGCCTGCCTCAGGGGAGCATGCTTGCTCCATCGATGTTTAACATTTACACGAATTATCAGCCACTGACAGAAGGGACAGAGAGTTTCATCTATGCTGTCGATCGTGCCATCACCACCCAAGCAAGGAGCTTTGAAATGGTTGAACAGAAGCTCTCCAAAGGTGTAGGTGCTTTAACTGCCTATTTCAGTGAAAACCAGCTGATTCCTAATCCATCTAAAACGCAGACGTGTGCTTTTCACCTTAAGAACAGACAAGCTTCTCAAGCTCTGAGGATTACCTGGGAAGGAATCCCACTGGAGCACTGCAGCACACCAAAATACGTGGGAGTTACCCTGGACTGTACTCTGACTTACTGCTTGAATACCAAGCAAAAAGTGGGTGCTAGAAACAATTTCATACAATATCATACGAAAGCTGACTGACACAACCTGCGGTTCACAACCAGACACAGTGAAGACATCTGCCCTTGAGCTTTGCTACTCTGCTGCCCAGCATGGAATACATCTCGCCACGTTAAAACAGTGGACATGGCTCTTAATGAGACATGCCACATTATCACAGGATGTCTATGCCCTACACCACTGGAGAAATTAAACTGTTTGGCCAGTATTGCACCACTTGACATCCGCCGGGAAGTAGTAGCCAATAATGAAAGCACCAAGGCAGTAACATCTCCAGCTCATCCTCTGCTTGGATATTAGCCAGCACGCCAACGCCTTAAATCAAGAAATAGTTTTCTATTTATTTATTTATTTATTTACAGCTTTTATATTCCGCCCTTCCCACCCCACAGGGGACTCAGGACAGATTACAGTGTACACATATATGGCAAACATTCAATGCCAATTTTGACATACAACATATACAGACAGACAGAGGCTATTTAACTTTTTTCTGGCCGCCAGGGGCGCTGTCGCTTTCATCGTCCATCTGCGACACTGATGAAGTACTTCCGCATTCCCGCATGCTTCTGCTGAAGTCTTTATGGCCTCATAAATCAGTTAATTTAGCCTCCCCACACTTTAAGGTGGTACCTTATTTTCCTACTTGACAGATGCAACTGTCTTTCAGGTTGCAAAGGTCGACAATGGGCTACACAATTGGTTGGAAACCCACTCCAACCTGGCTTCGAACTCATGGCCTTTTGGTCAGAGTGATCTTAATGCAGCTGACACTCAGCCAGCTGTGCCACAATCCCGGTGCTACTTCTAAGATCAACAGAGATACTTGCAGGAACACTTCAGCAAGCAAGAGTCCAAAAGTGGCAGCTTAAAACCTATAACCTTAATCAGTGGTTGATACCGGATGAGAAACTCCCTCCTGGGCACACAGAAGACTGGGCGACTTGGAAGGCGCTGTACAGACTGCGCTCTAGCACCACGAGATGCAGAGCCAACCTTAGGAAATGGAGCTACAAAGGGACCCACGACATGCGAGTGCGGAGAAGAGCCAACCGCAGACTACCTACTTCAATGCAACCTGATCCCTGCCACATGCACAATGGAGGACCTTCTCACAGTGACACCAGAAGCACTCCAAGTGGCCAGCTTCTGGTCAAAGGACATTTAGTATTGTGCCAAGTTTTAAAACTCTGTGTTCTTTTTAAAATACTGTACCCTCGGTTCGCTTCTGATACGAAAAATAAATACATTACTATAATTGGGGAAACTTCAGGGGCTCTCGGCTCCCTCATTTTTACAGCTATTGGGGTGAAACTTGCTACAGTGGTAGAATACATTGACCAGTCTTAGCCCACCCAATTTCATGACGTTTCGCTTATCCAGGGATTTTTGGTGAATTTTTTAAACAACATTTTTGGAAAAACAACTACAAAAGCGATCTACTTGAATTGTATATGCAATGCACAAAATAAACAGGGCATCAATCCCCAGAAGTTTCAGAAAGATTGACGCATCTACTGATTTTGGGGGATTTTTTAAAACATTTATCCCCTTTAAAAAGCGACAGCAGCAATTCCCTTGAATGTCTGTCTGTCTTTATGACACACAACTTAGCACAGATTTATACTATTACTGCCTTACTTTAGTCTTCTTTGCAGATTCAATATTTTTATTTATTATTAGACTGACTCTAAACAGCTGGCTATTGCAGCCCTCATTGGGTCTTTCAGATGCTGAGCACTGCATTCTGGGAAATGTAGGTGAGATTGCCTGCCACAGGGGGCCTCGCAATCTGCTCCATTTTCCACTCCAGGTTTTTCACAGGAGCTCTCCAGGGTCCTGAAATGCATGCTGAAAGGTATCTGGCACCTTGGAGAGCATCTCCAAAGCCAGCCAAAACCTGGACCGGATTCATTGCTTCTCTGACATGGGTTCAAGCAAATGCCTTATTTATACCTCGCTTTATCTCTCCATACAGAGACTCACAATCAAAAACATAACAACTTCAAATATACAAATATACAGTAATAAAACAGTATAATAATTATATATTATTATCTATTATCAACAGCATTATCTATATAAATAAAAATGTAATGTTTGTTTGTGGGATTAACAGAACTCAGAAACCACTGGACGAATTGACACCAAATTTGGACACAAGACACCTACTGACCCAAGGAGTGACCATCACTTAAAAAATGATTTTGTCATTAGGGAGTTGTAGTAGCTGGGATTTATAGTTCACCTGCAATCAAAGAGCATTCTGAACTCCATCAATGATGGAATTGAACCAATCTTGGCACACTGGACTCCCACAACCAACAGAAAACACTGGTGGGCATTGATCTTGAGTGTGGGAGTTGTAGTTCACCTACATCCAGAGAGCACTGTGGACTCAAACAATGATGGATCTGGACCAAACTTATTTATGCTTTGTGAGCAAACAGTATTTTCTGCTGTTTCTTTGTCAGTGTTGATGTAGAGATTGTCTGGTTTGCCTYCTTTGGAACATGCAACATATAATTGTCCTTCTTTAGAGGTCCCTTTCAAATCTATGATACTATATCTATGTGTGAATCCTATCTATATCTATATCTGTGGCTGGATGGCTCTTTGTCAGGAGGGCTTTGATAACGTTTCCTTGCCCTGGTGAAGGGAGTTGGACTGGGTGGGCTTAAGTATTTTCTGTTGGTCATGGGGATTCTGTGTGGGAAGTTTGCCCCAATTCTATCGTTGGTGGGTTTCAGAATYCTCTTTGATTGTAGGTGAACTATAAATCCCAGCAACCACAACTCCCAAAGATCAAGATTCTATTTTCCCCAAACTCCACCAGTGTTCARATTTGAGCATATTGAGTATTCGTGTAGAGTTTGGTCCAGATCCATCATTGTTTGAGTCCACAGTGATCTCTGGATGTAGGTGAACTACAACTCCAAAACCAAAGGACACTGCCCAGCAAACCCTTCCAGTATTTTCTGTTGGTCAWGGGAGAACTGTGTGCCAAATTTGGTTCAATTCCATTGTTGGTGTGGTTCAGAATGCTCTTTGATTGTAGGTGAACTATAAATCRCAGCAACTACAACTTCCAAATGACAAAATCATTTTTTTGTGAAGGACATACATTGGGTTGTTAGGTGTCTTGTGTCCAAATTTGGTGTCAATTGCCCCAGTGGTTTTTMAGTTCTGTGAATACCACAAATGAACATTACATTTTTATTTATATAGATAATATACTGTACTATATCATAAGTTATAGTATATCTAATATATTATATTACAACATTATTGATATTATATATCATATATTAGTATTATTACATCATATTGTTTTTATTTCTATATATTACTGTGTTGTATATATCGTGGGATTCTCAAGTGATGTTGCAGGAGACACGTTGCGGGAATGACTGCATATCCGATTTCTCCCCATTCCAAATGGGACTTTCTGCCTTGAAAGCATTGGAGCTCACCTGGGCCTCCGCTGTCCAAAAATATGCAAACGCCAATTCAATTGTGTCCGTTTGCCCCTCGCCAATCTGCTTTTACGAGCAATGTTTGCCTGCCAGCTACTTTGTGCCACATGCCGCGGTGAAATTCCCTAAATGGATTATGCCGGGCTTGATGAAATACCTTTCCTCGTGTCCATCCAGATTTCTCCAGTGAGTTGCAAGACTGAAAGTGGGGTCAAACTGCGTTAATTATACAGTATGGAAGCCAAGCCAGAATGGGGGTGGAATGTCAGATTGCCTGTAAGAATAAAGAGTGCGGCTTGTGCAATGCAGTGGCCTCGTATTGTTGCTATTGTGGGTGGTTTGGGTTGATGTTGTGCACCTTCAAGTTGTTTTATGAGGGACCTGAACACAAGGTTTTTTGTGGCTGAGACTTCTAAAGAAGTCGTCCCTGGTCTCCTCAGGATTAAATAACTACCGGCCCATTTCAAGTCTCCGTTTTCTGAGCAAGGTTCTAGAAAATGGCTTCTCACCTCCAGGGATTCTTGGATGAAACCGATTATCTTGATCCCGCACAGTCTGGCTTTAGGCCTGGTCATGGAATGGAGACAACTTTGGTCGCCTTGGTGGATGACCTCCGCAGAGAGCTAGACAAGGGGAGCATGTCCCTGCTGGTTCTCTTGGATCTCTCAGCGGCTTTCAATGCTATCAACCATGGTATCCTTCTGGGGCGGCTCTCTAAAATGGGTCTTGGGGGCGTTGCATTGCGTTGTCTCCTCCTTCCTGAAGGACCGCTTCCAGTTGGTGATGCTGGGGGACACTTGCTCAGAGTGGGATGACTGTGTTGGAGGAAACACAGAAAATCTAGGATGACATTGTCCCTGTATGAAAGCCTTCACTTGGGTGGTGGGCAGTGTGATGTTTGTGGAGGACATTGGCAGGACTCTTGGACATGTTCCTGGTGCTCACTATAGCCTGCAATTCTATTCTTTCCCCCATGCTCTTCAACATTTACATGAAACCACCGAGTGAGGTCATCCAGAGTTTTGGCGTTGGGTGCCAACTCTACTGGCTCGATAGCAGTAGGAGTGAAAAAGATCTTGGAGTCATCGTGGACAACAATTTAAACACGAGCCAACAATGTCATGTGGTAGCTAAAATAGCCAATGAGATTTTGGTATGCATCAATAAGAGTCTAGTGTCTAGATCCAGGGAAGTCGTGCTACCCCTGTCTTCTATTCTGCCTTGGTCAGACCACACCTAGAATCACACTGTGTCCAATTCTGGGCACCGCAATTGAAGGAAGATGTTGACAAGCTGGAATGTGTCCAGAGGAGGGCGACTCAAAGAATCAAGGGTCTGGAGAACAAACCCTATGAGGAGCGACTTAAAGAGCTGGGCATGTTTAGCCTGCAGAAGAGAAGGCTGAGAGGAGACATGATGGTCATGTATAAATATGTGAGGGGAAGTTATAGGGAGGAGGGAGCAAGCTTGTTTTCTGCTGCCCTGGAGACTAGGATGCAATGGAACAATGACTACAGGAAAGGAAGGAGATGCCACCTGAACATGAGGAAGAACTTCCTGACTGTGAAAGAGTGGAACTTTTTCTCTGCCCTGGAGTGTGGTGGAAGCTCCTTCTTCAGAGGCTTTTAAGCAGAGGCTGGATGGCCATCTGTCAGGGGTACTTTGAATGTGATTTTCCTGCTTCTAGGAAGGGGATTGGACTGGATGGCCCATAAGGTCTCTTCCAACTCTATGATTCTTTTCCACCTCTTTCCAAGGAAGCTCCCCAGATCCTAGACTGGTGCCTGGCAGCCGTGATGGACTGGATAAGGGCTAACAATCTGAAATTTAATCCAGACAAGATAGATGTCCTCCTGGTCAGTCGTGAGGATGATCAAGGTCTAAGGTGGCAACCTGTGCTCGACGGGGTTACACTCCCACTGAGGAGACAGGTCTGGGGGTTTCCTGGATTCATTGCTGACGCTTGAAGCTCAGATGTCAGTGGTGGCTAGGACGGCCTTCACACAATTAACTTTTGTGCCAGCTGCGACCATATCCCGAAAAGCCTGACTTGGCCATGGTGGTTCACACATCCAGCATGGACTACTGTAATGCACTCTACGTGAG
Source organism: Anolis sagrei ordinatus (assembly GCF_025583915.1). NCBI lineage: Eukaryota > Metazoa > Chordata > Lepidosauria > Squamata > Anolidae > Anolis > Anolis sagrei. The sequence goes on from NW_026847771.1 coordinate 53,949,543, forward strand.
GCTGCTTTTGAAGATGGCTTGGAAGCTGCAGTTGGTGCAAAGATTGGCAGCTGGATTGGCAACTGGGGCTAGCTATAGGGAACACATTATGCCCCTATTAAAGCAGCTCCACTTGATGCCGACAAGTTTGCATTACCATTTCAAAGTGCAGGTCATTACCTACAAAGCCCTATGGTTCGGGTCCTGCCTATCTTTGTGACCGCATCTCCCCCTATGAACCGGTGCAGGTTCTAAGATGTGCTAGGGAGGCCCTCCTGTCGGTCCTGCCTCTGTCTCAAGCATGGTTAGTGGGGACAAAGAGAGCCCCCCCCCAAGCTTTGGAACGCCCTCCCCAGGGATATTAGCCTTGCCCCCACACTACAATGTTTCCGCAAGGAGCTGAAAACATGGCTCTTCAGGCAGGCTTTTGGAAATGATTAAGACGTCTGCTAATCTAAGGACCAAGCAACACATTATTGACACTGGCACTTTAATAGTCAAATTTGGGCTGTGGCTGAGATGTTGTCCTACTCATTTTAATGCCAATTAGTAATGTTTTATTGATTTTAATTGGGATTGTGTTTTTTTTTAATTTTCGTAATGTGCTGTTTGTATGGGAACTGATATTGTCATTGTCTATTATGTTGACGTGATTTTACCTGTATTTTATTATTTATTTATTTATTTAAAACATGTATATTCCGCCCTTCTCACCCCAAAGGGGACTCAGGGCAGAGCACAGCATATACACGGCATTCCGTGCCGGGACACAAATTCACATACAATACATAAACATTAAAAAAAAATTATCAAAATACTAAAATACACCATTTTATGTATTTATGGCATTTGTGTGTGCTTCTGCAAGCCGCCCCAAGTCCTTTTTGGGGAGATGGTGGTGGGTATAAATAAAGTATTATTATTATTATTATTATTATTATTATTATTAGCTTGGGTACCTGGCGTTGCCTGGGTTATTAGAAGTCATTGGTGTGGAATTTGCATGATCCCATCCACTGCCTCTCCCTTAACCCTTTCCTATTCTTTTGGGCTGGTCCATGAGGTCACGAAGAGTCGGAAGCGACTGAACGAATAAACCACAACAACTCTTTTCAACTCTGTCTGCACAACAAACAGAGCAGAATTAATCAGCAACAAAACATGCTGCAGGACTTTGGGGGATTGATTCTACATAATGGAAATTGTAGTTCAACCTGTATCAAGTCAGTGATCCCCACTGACAATGTACCTGGACCACGTTTGGCACACAGAACCCCCATGACCATAGAAAAATACTGGAGAGGTTTAGGGGGAATTCTCCTTGATTTATAGCCATTGTAGGTACTGGAATTTATAGTTCAACTGCAATCAATTTTTTTATTTTACAAAATGCATAAGGTTGTGGGTGAACTATGACACATCATGCCATTTTAACCCTCCTGAAACTCCATCAATAGTTTGTCATGTTGGGTAAGTTTGCTCTAGAAGCATCATTGGTGAGGTGCAGCGTGCTCTCTGGTTGCAGGATGAATTACAACTCCCACCATGGTGGGTCACTCCCATCAAACCCCTCCAGTACATTCAGTTGGGGGTTCCGTGTGCAAAGTATGGTCCAGTTCCATCATTGGTGGGGTGCAGAGGGTTCTTTGCTTGCAGGTGAACTATAAATCCCAGAACTTGCAACCAGCAAATGTCAAGGCCAATACTCCCCAAAACCTACCAGTATTCAAATTTGGTCCAGATCGACCATTGTTTGCATTGTAGGTGAACTATAATTCTGATAAATCAAGGTGAATTTTCCCCAAAGCCCTCCTGCATTTTTTGTTGGTCATGGGGCTTCTGTGTGCCAAGTTAGGTCCAGAGCCATCATTGGTGGGGTCCAGAGTGCTCCTTGATTGCAGGTGAACTATAAATCCCAGTACCTACAACGGCTATAAATCATGGTGAATTTCCTCCAAACCTCTCCAGTATTTTTCTTTGGTTCTGGGGATTCTGTGTGCCAAATGTGGTTCAGGTCCATTGCCACTGGGAGTCACAGTGCTCTGACTTGATGCAGGGTGAACTACAACTTCCATTATGAGGAATCAATCCCACAAACTCCTCCAGCATGTTTAGTTACTGATTAGTTCTGCCCTGTTTGTTGTGCAGACAAAATTGAAATGAATAGGAAAAGATTAAGGAAGAGCCAGTGGGCGGGGTCATGCAAATCCCACACCAATGGAGAGAGTAAAGAACACTGGGATGCCTGGGGTGGAGGAAACACATAAAATCAAGGATGAAATGGTCCCCATAGGAAAGCTTTCACTTGGGTGTTGGGTAGTGTGGTGTTTGTGGAGGACGTTGGCAGGGCTCTTGGACATGTTCATGACACTCATTATAACCTGCAATGTCATTGGAGGGAGGACCTGTGGTGGCTCCTCATAGGTGGGGATCAAAGCTGTTTGTGGAAGTGGAAGCCTGTCTGGAAGTGGGCACCCCAGTGGGTTTGCCTGGCCAAGTAGAGATTTGAACCCGTCTCCAGAGCCATAGTCCCACACTCACACCGAAACACCATGCGAGCTTCAATGACTTAATTGTACTTATCCGGGGGCTTAATACAAGTGTGCAGTGGTTTAATATGATTTATGCCGTGACGCCATGTGGATTATACACCGGCTGCATTTGGATTAGGCAGTAGATCAGCACACAGTGGCTTAATTTGGCATAGGCAGGGACTTAATATGGCTTATACAGTGGCTTAATACAATGCCTACACTGTCTCGGATAGGAGGCCACAAGATCCTATCTGACCGTGAAAGCTAAGCAGGGTCAGCCCTGGTGACTATTTGGATGGGAGATCGGCAACACACTCCAGATCCTGTGGGTGCTGTTTCAGAGGAAGCGACTACCAAAACCGCCTTTGTTGCCTCCGAAAACCCTATGAAAACCATAACATCACTGTTGGTGTACAGGCAACTCAAAGGCCCACGGATGTGAAAATTGTGGGGTTACTATATATCAGACATGGGCAAAACCAGGCCTGGGAGCCGGATGAGGTCCTTTGGGTTCTTTTCTCAGGCCTTCCTCTCTCTCGGCATACTATCCTTCCTTCTCTCTTTCCTTCCTCCTTCACTCCTCCTTCCCTCCCTCTTTCTCCCACCCACTCTCCATCCTTCCCATCCACCCTTTCTTCCTTCCCACTTGATTTAGTGACTTGATATGTAACGCACTTTCCTCCCTCTCTCCCTCTTTCTCCTTCCTTCCTTCCCCCCTCCCTCTTGTCTTTTATTCCTCCTCTCTTTCCTCTGTCTCTACCTCTTTCTCTTTCCTTCTTTCCTTCTTTCCTTCCTTCCTTCCTTCTCTCTTTCCCTTATCATTCTCTCCCTCCCTCCCTTCATCATTCCATTCCTTCCTTCTCTTTTACCTTTCCTTCCTTCTCTCTTTTCTCCCCCTCTCTTTTTCTCCCTCCCTCGCTCCCTCCCTCCCTTCCTTCCCTTTTGTCCTTCTTTCCTTTATCCTTCCCTTTCTTCCTTCATCTTTCCCTTCCATCCATCCTTCTCTTCCTCCCTTTCTTCCTCCCTTTCTTCCTTCCTTCCCTTTTACCTTTCCGCCCTTCCTTCTTTTCGCCCCCTCTCCCTTTTTCTCCCTCCCTCCCCCACCCCCTCCCGTCCTTCCCTTTTATCTTTCCTTCCTTTCCTCCTTCCTCCTTCTCTCCCTGTCTATCTGATGTCTATCTGACTATCTGATTGTCTATCTGACTATCTATCTATCTATCTATCTATCATCTATCTATCTATCTATCTATCTATCTATCTATCTATCTATCTATCCTCTGAGCCAACACGACAAGTTCATAAGCATGCATCATAGGGGACATTGTTTTACCTCCCCTCTAAGGAAGGTAATACATTCCATTTTGCAAGGGTGAATTCTTTTCGACTACAGCTTGAAATGCTTTGAAACAGCACATCTTTACTAATCTCTCTCTAAAACGTTTCGAAGGCTTCTGTTCCATTTCGTAATGCTTCAGAGGAGGGTCTCATTCCGATTAGTAATTCGGAGATTTCGTATTGACAAATCATACAAATCTCTGCATTCTGAAGCTTTGCACAGCCCTGTTATTTAGTGACTTGATATGTAACACAATATGTTTCGAACCTATGGCCTCACGTTCCTCTCTCACCTTGAACCCTCTCAGGTCTGACGGGTGCTCCATATGAAGACCATGAACCCCGCTTGCCTGCTTCCCATTCTGCTTCTGCTGCTGGAGGTCCCCATCCATGCGCTCTTCCCCGAAGAACCTGGCCCCATCAGCGTGGCCCTCGATGAATGTAAGTGGGGCCATTGGAAGCATCTAGTGGTTGGGAGAGAAGTGTGGGTGGATGTCCATAGCATTGTGTAAGACTTCCCCAGACAGTAAGGATAGCTGTTCAACAGTGGAACTCTCTGTTACACTCTAGCACTGGAACACCCTTTCACCCAACACACACCAGAGTCCTGTAAGCCAATTAAATAATATTTATTAGATAATAATAATAATAATATTAATGCATATTATTATTATTATTATTATTATTATTATTATCTAATAAACATTCCAAAAGATCTCAGCCGGCATTTGGAAACAATAAACATCGACAAAATCACGATCTGTCAACTGCAAAAGGCCACCTTACTTGGATCTGCACGCATCATTCGAAAATACATCACACAGTCCTAGATGCTTGGGAAGTGTTCGACTTGTGATTTTGTGATACGAAATCCAGCATATAGATCTCGTTCGCTGTGACATGCTGTGCTTTTGTGTCATTAAAATAATAATAATACTTTATTTATATTCGGCTCTATCTCCCCGAGGGGACTCAGAGCAGATTACAACATACACAGATAGGCAAACATTCAATACCTTTAATACAATGGAATAACAATGAGATACAAATAAACAGAATTAAGGTAAATGGCTTCCCCTTTCATCTCCAGCTTTGTGGAGGCGGTGCTCAACTCTGACCATGGGGAGCTGCTCTTGTTCCATTTCCTAGCCGATGAGCATGTTTTCCATAAACACCTCCTGGTCGCGTTGTCTGCATGGGCCTTTATTACCTTCCTACCAAAGTGGTACCTATTTATCTACTCACATTTGCATGTTTTCAAACTGCTAGGTTGGCAGGAGCTAGGGCCAGGGGCGGCTCAACCCATTATGCAAAGTAAGCATTCGCAGTATAGTTGATTTTGCCCAGGGGCGCTCTTGAGGCGCTCTTGGGGGGAAATAAACCTTGACATATGCGAGTTGTAGTTACTGGGATGTATAGTTCACCTAAAATCAAAGAGCATTCTGAACTCCAGCAATGATGGAATTGAACCAAATATGGCACACAGAACTCCCATGACAAACAGAAAATATATATCAATGATTGGTGGGAGGGGGGGGGGGCGCCAAAATACTGTTTGCTTACCGTTGAAAATTACCTAGGGCCGCCTCTGGCTAGGGCTAACAGTAGGAGCTCACCCCAGCCCACGTCTTTGAACTGCCTACCTTTAGGTGAGCAGATTCAACAATTCAGTGCAGCGCTTTCTGGAAGCGGTGCTCAACTCTGACCATGGGGAGGTGCTCTTGTTCCATTTCCTAGCCGATGAGCCTGTTTTCCGTAAACACCTCCTGGTCGTGTTGTCTGCATGGGCCTTTATTACCTTCCTGCCAAAGTGGTACCTATTGATCTACTCACATTTGCATGTTTTCAAACTGCTAGGTTGGCAGGAGCTAGGGCTAACAGTAGGAGCTCACCCCAGCCCGCGTCTTTGAACTGCCTACCTTTAGGTCAGCAGATTCAACAATTCACTGCAGTGCAAAGAAAGTACCAAGACGGCAAATCCAGAAGTGTCAGTAAAGATATAAAATGCAATGCATAAAAGAAGCCAGATTTCCGTAGCAGTAATCCAAAAATGCCAGGTTAAAACACAAAGCCAAGGAATGTAAAATCACAGATTGAATCCAAAGGTGTATTATCCATGAACATGAAAACAGGAACTTCTCCAAGGTAAATTCTACAAAGATACATAGGTATAATCAGGAACATGAAACAGGAATCATGATCAGGAATCATAAACCAGAATCATGGACTGATCCCCTATAGCAACATTGTCTCCTCTGAGAGGCCTGAAAGCAAAACACTTAATTTAAGCCCTCCAAGACACCTATGACATCATGCCTCACACATCTTAACTTCAAGGTCTTATTTCAAATCCTCTGAGAATATCTATTTTGCCGGCTTTTCACACCCTGCATTCTCAGGTCTAATCTATTCTCCCTTGAAAACTCCTCGTCTTCCCAAGGCTTTTCGCAAGGGAACTGGTACTTTCATTTTCCCCTGTTGCCTGGGAACGAGCTGAATCCAATACATCAGTCTCGTCTGCCTGCAGTTCCCGCTGAATACTCACAGACTCCTCACTTTTAAACCCATCATCCCCCTCATCCTCTGAACATTCAGAAAAATGTATTGTCGAAGGCTTTCATGGCCGGAATCACTGGGTTGTTGTAGGTTTTTTCAGGCTATATGGCCATGGTCTAGAGGCATTCTCTCCTGACGTTTCGCCTGCATCTATGGCAAGCATCCTCAGAGGTAGTGAGGTCTGTTGGAACTAGGAAAAGGGTTTATATATCTGTGGGATGACCAGGGTGAGACAAAGGACTCTTGTCTGCTGGAGCTAGGTGTGAATGTTTCAACTGACCACCTTGATTAGCATATAATGGCCTGACAGTGTCTAGAGCAAACTTTTGTTGAGAGGTGATTAGATGTCTTTGTTTGTTTCCTCTCTGTTATTGTGCTGTTATAATTTTAGAGTTTTTTTAAATATTGGTACATACATACATACATATATATATACATACCGATAGAAACCAATATTAACCAATTCTACATTTTCATAGAATTCTAGAGTTGGAGGGGACCCGCAAGGGCCATCTAGTCCAACTCCCAGACAGAAGGGCACCATCAAAACTCTCCTGACAAATGGCCTCCCAGCCTTTAAACTAATTAATATACTTTCCCTATTGAGGGGAAGTATATTAAGCACTGATCTAGTAAAGGTAAAGGTATTCCCCTGATATTAAGTCCAGTCATGTCTGACTCCGGAGGTTGGTGCTTATCTCCATTTCTAAGCCAAAGAGCCGGCATTGTCCATAGACACCATGCAGTCATGGCTGGCATGACTGCATGGAACGCTGTTACCTTCCCGCCGGAGCACTACCTATTGATCTAATCACATTTGCATGTTTTCGAACTGCTAGGTCGGCAGAAGCTGGGGCAAAGAGTGGAAGCTCACGCCGCTCCCTGGATTCGAACCTGTGACCTTTTGGTCAACAAGTTCAGCAGCTCAGCGGTTTAACCCACTGCACCACCAGTGGCTCCCATCATTGATTTACTTACTTGTATTGAAGTATCCATCAGTCCTCCTCTTTGCAGATTCAACCATTCATTCGAACTCTGGCTGGCTGCTGCGACAGAGTGACAAATCTCTCCTCTATTCTGGTTGGGACTTTCTGATGTGAGCAGTATTCTGGGAAATGGAGTTGACTGCAGGGCCTTTTGCATTCTCCGCCACAGGGCTCCTCACCTTCCCAAACTAAATTTCCCAGAGTTCTGTGCTTTCTTTCCCAGCGAACTCTGCTTTCTCCCTGCTGCTTCCCTCTCCTGATGGTGAGAGGCCATTCATTTAAAGAGGAAAGGCGGCCTTTTTGGCTTTGCTTTGCTTCCTTGTGCTGAACATAAAACTGATTTTGGAAGGCTTCCGAGGTTTACAAAATGCAAATAAAAAGGATTGAGTTTCAATTCTTAAGCTTTTAGCGCACGCATCAGATATGCCTCGTAAGTACGAATGTAAAGAATTTGATATGACTTATGAGGAATCATGATAATTATGCATACCTCTAATGTCCAGATCCTTCTACCTTTTCTCATAAGTTCCCCATCCCACTTATTGGCCTTCTTTGAAGTCATTCGAACTCACCTATATCCATCCCTATTCTTGCAGATGTGAAGCAGTACTCGGTCTTTGTGGGGAATGGCATGGGACGCTTCTCCAGCCAAGACGGGGGAGCTGAGCGCCTCAACATCCAGCGCATGCTGATCGTCAACAGGACCTTGTTTGTTGGAGAAAGGTAACCACAGTGCGTGATCACTCACTGTCCCTCATTTGCCCTGAACAGCTTCAGAATTCTTGGGCCAAACATCCAAATTACTCCAAAATGGTCCAAGCGGATAGCTGAGAGAGTGGCACCTTTGCTTAAAGATGGTTCCCATAAATACAGACTTGGTGCGCAAAATTGTTTCAGAGATTGTTCATACCGTCCCTTTAGGACTATGCTTATAAGGTATATATGATAAGTTATGCGTAAATGTGTGTATGTGTATACACACACATACACATAGTCTGTGCGAAGTGGCTGAAATCCAATCAGTAATTCATTTTTGGAGATTCAGATGGCCTATCGCTGTGTTTCTTAAAGATTCGGAGGGGTCTCATTTCGTTTCGTGATCCGAACCTTTGAAGCTTCGTAATTGTTTTGTTCCGATTCATTCCGTTGGCAGCAAAGGGGAAAATTCCAAGGCTTGTTTCTCCGTTTTGAGTATTGTCTTTGTAAAGTTATGGTGCATTCTTTCTGCAGACCTGTCTCCTTCCAAATACAGACCGTTCCTGAGTTGCAAACATCCAACTTACAAGCGACTCGTAGTTAAGAACAGGACTGAGACAACAGGAAGTAGACCTTCTAATGGTCGGAGATAATATTAGTATCCAATTGCTATAACGTTTACAAATCACAGGGTTATTTCCAAAGCAGAATTGAGTGGGCAGTGACTTTCCTCGATCTGGAAAAACGAAATGCAAAGATACAGAATGGGGACAATACCTGGCTCAAGAGCAGTACGTGTGAAAAAGATCTTGGAGTCCTCGTGGACAACAAGTTAAACATGAGCCAACAATGTGATGTGGCGGCAAAAAAGCCAATGGGATTTTGGCCTGCATCAATAGGAGCATAGTGTCTAGATCTAGGGAAGTCATGCTACCCCTCTATTTCGCTTTGGTTAGACCACACCTGGAATATTGTGTCCAATTCTGGGCACCACAATTCAAGAGAGATATTGACAAGCTGGAATGTGTCCAGAGGAGGGCGACTAAAATGATCAAGGGTCTGGAGAACAAGCCCCATGAGGAGCGGCTTAAGGAGCTGGGCATGTTTAGCCTGAAGAAGAGAAGGCTGAAAGGAGATATGATAGCCATGTATAAATATGTGAGAGGAAGCCACAGGGAGGAGGGAGCAAGCTTGTTTTCTGCTTCCCTAGAGACTAAGACACGCTTCAAACTACAAGAGAGGAGATTCCATCTGAACATAAGGAAGAACTTCCTGACTGTGAGAGCCGTTCAGCAGTGGAACTCTCTGCCCCGGAGCGTGGTGGAGGCTCCTTCTGGAAGCTTTTAAACAGAGGCTGGATGGCCATCTGTCAGGGGTGATTTGAATGCAATATTCCTGCTTCTTGGCAGGGGGTTGGACTGTATGGCCCATGAGGTCTCTTCCAACTCTTTGATTCTATGATTCTATGATTCTATGTACACTTTTTTCCTCTTGTGCAACCTAGAATCACATTGGCTTTTTTCTGCTGCTGCATCACACTACTGGCTCATGTTCAGTTTGTTGTCTACTAGAAATGTGCAATTAGTAATTTGGTTCGGAAATTTGTATGCCCCCCACTTCATTTTGTAAAGATTCAGAGGGATCCAATTTCGTGTCCTAATCCAAATCTCCGAAGCTTCATAATGGTTTCGTTAAGATTTGCTCCATGAGGAAAATTTCAAGACTTGTTTCTCCATCATTTCTATGGCAATCAGGATGAAACTTGGCACACTTGTAGGCAAAATAATAGTAATAGTAATAATAATAATAATAATAATAATAATAATAATAATAATAATAATAATAATCTTTATTTATACCCCGCCACCACCTTCCCGATGAGGACTCGGAGTGGCTTACATGAAGCCAAGCCCAAACAACAATTACAATAAAGAAAAAGCCAAAACACAAACCGAAAACACAAACAATAAACAATAGCATCATATTAACATAAAACATATGCATACATAACAATGTAAAAATTACAATAAGCACAGACACAATAATAATGGGCGGGCTACATGTAATGATTAAAAGACAAACTGATTAAAACTAATTAAAAACTCGGGCGAGATAAAGAGGAGAAGCAGGTAATTTGCGGAGGAGAGCTCAATTATAGCGGGGTTGTGGGAGCAGGCTTTCCCACGAGGGAGGGGGGGACGACGAATACTCCGATGACAGAACTTGAGGCTGAGCAATAATGTGAAATTGTATACTTACTCATCAAAGACACAGCAGAAGAGCCAGGTTTTGAGGTTATTTTAAAAAATTTCTAGGGAAGGGGCTTTCCTAATTTCTCCAGGCAGTGAGTTCCAGAGTCGGGGAGCCACAGCGGAAAAGGCTCTCTCCCTTGTACTAACCAGGCGAGCTTGTAAAACTGGCAGGGGCGAGAGAAGGGCCTCCCCAGAAGATTGGAAGGCCCGAAGTGGTTCATGGAGGGAGATACAGTCACAAAGATAGGCGGGTCCCAAACCGTTTAGGGCAGTGTTTCTCAACCTGGGGGTCGGGACCCCTGGAGAGGTCGCGAGGGGGTGTCGGAGGGGTCACCAAGACCACCAGAAAACACAGTATTTTCTATTGGTCATGGAGGTTCTGTGAGGGAATTTTGGCCCAATTCAATCATTGGTAGGGTTCAGAATACTCTTTGATTGTAGGTGAACTATAAATCCCAGTAACTACAACTCCCAAATGCCAAGGTCTATTTCCCCCAAACTCCACTAGTGTGTACATTTGGGCATATTGAGAATTTGTGCCAAGTTTGGTCCAGAACCATCATTGTTTGAGTCCACAGTGCTCTCTAGATGTAGGTGAACTACAACTCCCAAAACTCAAGGTCAATGCCCACCAAACCCTTCCAGCATTTTCTGTTGGTCATGGGAGTTCTGTGTGCCAAGTTTAATTCAATTCCATCGTTGGTGGAGTTCAGAATGCTCTTTGATTGTAGGGGAACCAAACACTTCTTGTCCCGAGCGTTTTGGATGCATAACCTGTAGGGTGTATGCATGTATGCGCGTTGCCCTCGAAATTGGTCAGAAGATCATGGGAGGTCCATCGAAGGACAGTCTGCACCTGCAAGTCACTGTGCCATGATTCTTGTCTTAAAGGTACAGGAGCCCTTTCCCAGTTTCAATCTAGCCATCCATTCTAGCAGGACGTCTGTTTCTTTAAGGGAAGCATCAGATTGCATTTGAGAGAGCCAAGCTGGGACCAGTGTGCAAAGTGGGGGGTAAAGAGAGCCGCAAAGGGGTGCCGGTGCACAAAGGAGACCCAGTGTTGCCTGAATCCAGAGTAAGCAGGCCATGCGGCTGTGCTTGAGGCCTGCTGCGTCACCATGGCAACCTGCAGTCCAGAGGAAGAGCAAAAAGAAAAGAAAAATAAATGAAAGGATGGAGAAAAGGGGAGAGTGTGAAAAAATAACTGTGATTGGGCACATTAAGACTAGTGCATTTCAGTAAGAAAGACGATATAGATAGATAGATAGAGGGAGGAAGGGAGGGAGAGATGATGGATGGATGGATGGATGGATGGATGGATGGATGGATGGATGGATGGACGGACAAAAGGGAATGAATGAAAGACGGAAAGAAGGGGAAAAAGAAAGAGAGAGGGAACACCACTTTGAGTCTCCTGCAGGAGAGATAAAGTGGGGTATAAAAAATATAATAATAATAATAATAGTAATAATAATAATAATAATAATAATAATTTCTGTTAGGGCAGTGTTTCTCAACCTGGGGGTCGGGACCCCTGAGGGGGTCGCAAAGGGGTGTCAGAGGGGTCGCCAAAGACCATCAGAAAACACAGTATTTTCGGATGGTCATGGGGATTCCATGTGGGAAGTTTGAGCCAATTCTATCGTTGGTGGAGTTCAGAATGTTCTTTGATTGTAATGAACTATAAATCCCAGCAACTACAACTCCCAAATGTCAAGATCTATTTTCCCCAGACTCAAAAGTTGGAAGAGACCTCCTGGGCCATCCAGTCCAACCCCATTCTGCCAAGAAGCAGGAATATTGCATTCAAATCACCCCTGACAGATGGCCATCCAGCCTCTGTTTAAAAGCTTCCAAAGAAGGAGCCTCCACCACACTCCGGGGCAGAGAGTTCCACTACTGAACGGCTCTCACAGTCAGGAAGTTCTTCCTGATGTTCAGATGGAATCTCCTCTCTTGTAGTTTGAAGCCATTGTTCCGCGTCCTAGTCTCCAGGGAAGCAGAAAACAAGCTTGCTCCCTCCTCCCTGTGGCTTCCTCTCACATATTTATACATGGCTATCATATCTCCTCTCAGCCTTCTCTTCTTTAGGCTAAACATGCCCAGCTCTTTAAGCCGCTCCTCATAGGGCTTGTTCTCCAGACCCTTGATCATTTTAGTCGCCCTCCTCTGGACACATTCCAGCTTGTCAATATCTCTCTTGAATTGTGGTGCCCAGAATTGGACACAATATTCCAGGTGTGATCTAACCAAAGCAGAATAGAGGGGTAGCATGACTTCCCTAGATCTAGACACTATGCTCCTATTGATGCAGGCCAAAATCCCATTGGCTTTTTTTGCCACCACATCACATTGTTGGCTCATGTTTAACTATTTTCCCCAGACTCCACCAGTGTTCACATTTGGGCATATTGAGTATTCGTGCCAAGTTTGGTCCAGATCCACCATTGCATGAGTCCACAGTGCTCTCTGGATATAGGTGAACTACAACTCCCAAACTCAAGGTCAATGCCCATCAAACCCTTCCAATGTTTTCCATTGGTCATGGGAGCCAAGTTTGGTTCAAATCCATCGCTGGTGGAGTTCGGAATGCTCTTTGATTATAAGTGAACTATAAATCCTAGCAACTACAACTCCCAAATTACAAAATCAATCCTCGCCCAACCCCACTAGCATTCACATTTGGGTGTATTGGGTATTTGTGCCAGTTTGGTCCAGTGAATGAAAATGCATCCTGCATATCAGATATTTACATTATGATTTATAACAGTAGTAAAATGACTGTTATGAAGTAGCAATGAAAACAATATTATGGTTGGGGGTCACCACAACATGGGGGACTGTATTAAGGGGTCACGCCATTAGGAAGGTTGAGAACCACTGAGATAGACAGACAGACAGATAAATATAGAGAAAGATAAATAAGATAGATGGATACTTACTTAGGTGATCCCTCATTGTCCGAGTATGATGGCCTTCCAAGTGCAGTGACTTGGCTGTGGATACATACGTGACTGTGGCGCCCTATTCTTGATCTTCCACAGTTGTTGTTTTTTTTTTTTTTGTCGTGTCAGGAGCGACCTGAGAAACTGCAAGTCGCTTCTGGTGTGAGAGAATTAGCCGTCTGCAAGGACATTGCCCAGGGGACGCCCGGATGATTTGATGCTTTATCATCCTTGTGGGAGGCTTCTCTCATGTCCCCGCATGAGGAGCTGGAGCTGATAGAGGGAGCTCATCCGCCTCTCCCTGGATTTGAACCTGCGACCTGTCGGTCTTCAGTCCTGCCGGCACAGGGGTTTAACCCACAGTGAGGGCATTGGTTTCCAGTTGGTCCCCATCAGGGTTAGCTTGATGCACCTTCCTCTTGACGCATTTCTCCCTTTAATTCTCCATTCGTGCCTCTTTGAATTCCACAGCACTGCTGGTCACAGCTGACTTCCATTTAGAGTGCTCAAGCACCAGGGCTTCCCATTTCTTGGTGTGTATGCCACTGTTTTTAAGGTTGGCTTTGAGCCCATCTTTAAATCTCTTTTCCTGTCCAACATTTCGTTTTCCAATCTTGAGTTGGGAGTAGAGTAACTGCTTTGGGAGATGGTGATTGGGCACTTGGGCAACGTGGCCTTCAGTCCAATGGAGTTGATAGCAGAGGAGCATCGCTTCAATGCTGGTGGTCTTTGCTTCTCCCAGCACACTGACATTTGCTCGCCTATCTTCTCAAGAGATTTGCAGGATTTTTCAGAGGCAATGCTGATGGAATCATTCCAGGAGTTGAGTGTATCTGTAGACCACGTTTCACAAGCATTTATTCATTTATTTATTTATAACGTTTATATACCAGTCTTCTCACCTGCGACGAGGGAGTCAGTCCGATTTACAACAGAGGAATTCATACACAATAGTTAAAACATCACATCCTATAAAACACTAATATAAAACACATTAAAATACAATCATATAATTACATAAGGCCAAGTCGTCAGAATAAAATCACAATTCATCACCATCTGTCCGTGTGGTCAAGGGTTATTGACTCACTCATCAAATGCCAAATTCCAGAGCCAGGTTTTCACCAACTTTCTAAAGGTCAGGAGGGAAGGGGAAGCTCTAATCTCCAATGGGAGAGAGTTCCAGAGCCGAGGGGCCACCACCGAGAAGGCCCTGCCCCTCGTCCCCACCAGACGCGATTGCGAGGGTGGTGGGACCGAGAGCAGGGCCCCTTCAGAAGATCTTAACAACCTTGATGGTTCATAGGGGAGAATCCGTTCGGACAGGTAAACTGGGCCGGAGTCGTTTAGGGATTTATAGGTCAACACCAGCACTTTGAATTGTGCTCAGAAGCTAATTGGCAGCCAGTGGAGCTGACACAACAGAGGAGTCGTATGCTCCCTGTATCCCGCTCCTGTTAGTAATCTGGCTGCCGCTTGTTGTACTAATTGCAGCTTCCGGCCAGTCTTCAGAGGCAACCCCTCGTAGAGAGCGTTGCAGTAGTCTATACGGGATGTAACCAGAGTTTGGACCACCGTGGCCAAGCATATGACAAGGTTGGGAGGACAATAAGCAAGCACCTTGGTATCCCTAAGAATGTCCCAATCCTTCATTCAGAAAAATGCTGCACTCGCAGAGCTCAGGCGGTGTTGTATTTCAGTGTCAATGTTGACTTTTGTGGAGAGGTGGCTGCCAAGAGAGTTGAAATGGTCAACATTTTCTAATGTTACACCATTAAGCTGTATTTCTGGCATTGGAGAGGGGATGGCTGGTGACTGCTGGAAGAGTACTTTGGTTTTCTCAATGTTTAATGAGGGGCTGAGCTTCGTGTATGCTTCTGTAAAGGTGTTTAGAGTGGTTTGTAGGTCTGCTTCTGAATGCGCACAAACTGTGTTATCATCAGCATATTGGAGTTCTATAACAGATGTTGTGAACTTGGTTTTGGCTTTCAGTCTGCTGAGGTTACAGATGGATAGAAGATAGGGAGTAGAGAGAGAGAGATGATATAAAAGGAGAAAAAGAGAGAAATAGAGAGGAAAAATAAGACATGATAGTGAAAGATAGAAGACAAGCTAGACTAGAGAGATGATAGATAGATAGATCAAGATAGATAGATAGAGAAAGAGAGAGAAAAGGATGATAGAATCATCGAGTTGGAAGATACCTCATGGGCCAACCCCCTGCAAGAAGCAGGAAAATCTTATTCAAAGTATTGAGGATAAAGAGAAAGCGAAGGTAGCTGGAGAAAGATAGAGAAAAGGATGGAGACTCCATATGAAAGAGATCTAGGTGTCTTAGGCAACTGCAAACTGGACAAGATTGTGATGAAGCAGCTAAAAGGGCCAATGCGATTCTATGCTGAATCAATAGGAGTAGAGTGTCTCCCACTCTATTCTGCTTTGGGTTGTTTTAACAGACAATATATTTTTTCATTCTTTGTGTTTCTATCTTCTTTTATTCCCCTTCTCTCTATTGTTTCAGGGATAACTTGTACCGGATCAGCCTGGAACCAACCTCAGCCAGCGAGATGAGATACCACCGGGTAAGTGGGGAAAGACACGTCTTTTTTCCAGGTCTGTGATATGGTTGACATAGATACATTTTTTGTTGTGACATTCCTCCATTTTTCCCAACTTCCTGCAGAAGCTGACGTGGACCTCCAACCAACATGATATCAACATCTGTCGGATGAAGGGGAAACATGAGGTACGTTAACATAAGTAAATATAAATAAATATAATAATGTGTTCTACTGAATGGTAGACAATATTGCATACAGTCTGGAATAACTGGGAGATCTAGTCCTATTTCTGGGGTGGTGACATGGATTCCTGGTAGGCTATGCTGTTGTGATTGGCTATGACTTTATTGCAACAATGACAAGACCTATCAGGGATCATTATCTAATCACAACAATATCATGACCTATCAGGGATCATTATCCAAACACAACAATATCATGACCTATCAGGGATCATTATCCAATCACAACAATATCATGACCTATCAAGGATCATTATCCAATCACAACAATAGCATGACCTATCAGGGATCATTATCTAATCACAATAATATCATGACCTAGCAGGGATCATTATCCAATCACAACAATATCATGACCTATCAGGGATCATTATCCAATCACAACAATATCATGACCTTTCAGGGATAATTATCCAATCGCATCAATGGCAAGACCTATGAGAGGTCATAATCCAGTGACATCAATGGCAAGACTTATCAGGAATCATTATCCAACCGCAACAATGGTATGACCTATCAGGGATCATTATCCAAGAATGATGTGTCCTATTCGGGATGCATGTTACTGTCCCTGTTATTTCATGGAACCACATATGGCTCTGTGTAGGAAGAGATCATGATATAGGGACATGTTTTTAATGGAGCCTAATCTGTCTCCATGACGTAATCAGGATGATGGCATGGATCATGCCACTGTTGTGATTGTATAATGATCCTTGATTGGTTATGACTTTGTCGCAACAATAAATTGTTGAATCTGCAAAGAGGAGGAATGATACCTCTAGTAAGTAAATTGGGAGGGATAGCCAATACTCCAGAAACCAGGAGTAGAATTCAAAATGACCTTAACAGATTAGAGTGATGAGCCAAAACTGGGGGCGGGGTCTGTATGCCATGTTTGGTCCTGATGCATTGTTGGCAGGGCTCTCTGTATGTCGATGCACTCCAATTCCCATGGTCCTGTGTGTGTTTGTGTCCCTCCCCCGCCACAATATTTTCTGTTAGTCATGTTGGCTCTGTGTGCCATGTGTGGTCAAATCCCTCGTCGGTGGAGGTCACAGGGCTCTCCAGGTGTGGATGAACTATGATTCCCATCACATCCTGTCACTGCAGGCACCCTGTTGTGTTTTCTGTGTATCTGTGCGCCAAGTGTGGTCCTGATGCGTTGTTGGCAGGAGTCCCAGGGCTCTCTGGGTGTGGGAAATACACGAGGAGGGAAGAGGCACTCCCGCCATGGCTCCCTCCAAGCAGGAAACCCCATTGGCGCCTGTGGTGGGTTCTCTTTCCTTGTATGAGAAATGGATCTAGCCCAGTCCCGGAAGGAGCCTTGGAGTTGACGGAAGTCATCACAATAACAAGGCATCTTTGTCTCTCAGCTCCTGCCACTCTGACACTGTTGGGGCTTCCTGGAGCGTGTACTAAAATGATCAAGGGTCTGGAGAACAAACCCTATGAGGAGCGACTTAAAGAGCTGGGCATGTTTAGCCTGCAGAAGAGAAGGCTGAGAGGAGACAGGATAGGCATGTATAAATATGTGAGGGGAAGTCATAGGGAGGAGGGAGCAAGCTTGTTTTCTGCTGCCCTGCAAACTAGGATTCAGAGCAATGGCTTCAATTACAAGAAAGGAGATTCAATCTGAACATTAGGAAGAACTTCCTGACTGTGAGAGCTGTTCAGCAGTGGAACTCTCTGCCCCGAGTGTGGTAGAGGCTCCTTCTTTGGAAGCTTTTAAACAGAAGCTGGATGGCCATCTATCGGGGGTGCTTTGAATGCAATTTTCCTGCTTCTTGGCAGGGGGTTGGACTGGATGGCCCTCGAGGTCTCTTCCAATTCTATGATTCTGTGCTGGGCTGGGAAGGAATCCCTAAATGGGAGTTCTATTGGTTAATATGCGAGACATTCAATGAGATAGCTGTTGTGGCTTTTATAGAAAATGTTTTTGTCAAAACTTTAAAAAAAATCCCAAAAATCAGTACATGTATAAACATTTCTAGAAAGTTGTGGTGAACTATCCCCTTTTACCTTGTGTCATTGTATAGAAAATTCAAGGAGATAGCTCTTGTAGTTTGTTTTTTTTAAAAAATTGTTTATAAAAACTTTGAAAATTCCCCAAAAATCCGTGATAAGTGAAACATTCTGAAACTTGATGGGCCAACAATAATCAAGGCATTCTACCATCATAATAAATTTCACCCCAATAGCTGTTGAAATGAGAGAAAGAAGCCCCTGAAGTCTCCCCACTTGTGCAATTATGAAATTTCATTATTCTTGTTATAGTAACAAAATTTTCACTAACTTTAGAAAAACCGTAGAAACGAAACACAGATGTCCCGTAATTTTGTGATGAGTTTTGAAACTTTTTTTAATCGATCACACCACCCTATTGGCTAATCGTCCCTGGTTGGTTATGACATTGTCGCAAGAAGGCCATGATTCATATCAGGGATCCATGTTGCCATCCCCATCGTATCAAGGAGCCGTATGAAAGCAGAGACGGTGAAAGAGGGCTGTGTTTTCATCCCGTTTCCCACACCGTGCTTCCAGATTATCGAAAGAGAGAACGTGGTGGGGGAAGGCAACCCTGGTTGTTAGGCATGTGCAATTTTTTTTGAAAAAGTCAGAATTTGTAAGAAAGTGGGAAGTTTTGTAAGTCGGAAGCCATATCCGAATAGGTTATGCCATTGTTGTGATTGGATAATGATCCCTGGTAGGTCATGATATTGTTGTGATTGGATAATAATCACTAAATATTTTAGAATCAACACTTACGCTATACTTTGTGTTTTAATTTTTGTCAATTTCATAAGGCTCCCAAAGTCAGTTTTGTATTCAGTGCAAGGAAGCAAAGCCATTAAGCCAAAAAGGCTGCCTGCCTGCCTTGCCATTCCTCTCCCTGGAATTAATGTAGTCTCGTCTCAGCATTAGGAGTGGTGAAAAGAGGGAACAGAACATTTTGGGAACAGCACAGAACTCTGGGAAATGTAGTTTAAGAAAGGAACGAGCCTTATCATCCTATAGCACATGTTGCTTTGTTGAGTCTCCATCAATTTAGCGAATTTTCCGCCACAAAAGCAAGTTTCCAGAGTAGAACAACAGCTTTCAAAGTAAGGGCTACACAATTAAACAGGAAACAACACTTACTAGAAACAGATTTTCTTTATTATTAAAAAGACTTTGTTTATAAAAACTTGGTGGAAAACTGGGAACACAGCCTTCTGGGAAATGTAGTTTGGGAAGGCGAAGCCCCCTGTAGCAGAGAATGCAAAGGCCCTGCCCTCAACTTCATTTCCCATAATGCAGTGCTCAGCATTAGAAAGCCCCAATGATGGCTGGAGCAGCCAGCCATTTAGAGTCAGTCTAATAATAATAAATAAAATTATTGAATCTTCAAAGAGGACTAAAGTAAGTTAATAATAGTATATCTCTGTTCTAAAGTTGAAGTTATGTGGCTGTGTGTCATAAAGACAGTCATTCAAGGGGATTACTGTTATCGTTTTTTGGGGGGAATAAATGGCTTTTAAAATCTGTAGATGTGCAAATCTTTCTGAAACTTCTGAGGATTGATGCCCAGGTGATCTTGTTCATTGTAGATAAACTTTGAGTAGATCGCTCTTGTAGTTTTTTTAAAAATGTTGTTTGTAAAAACTTTGAAAATTCCCCCAAAATCTGTGGATAAGTGAAATGTTCTGAAATTTGGTGGGCCAGCAATGGTAAATGTGTTCTATCATTGTAGGAAGTTTCACTCCAGTAGCTTTAAAAATGAGGGTGATAGGAGCCCCCGAAGTTTCCCCAATTATAGTCATTTAATTTTGCGCAATTACTCTAACAAAATGTTGTTAGTCTTGTTATTGTAATGAAATTTTCACTAAGTATTCTTTAGAAACACTTTAGAAACGAAGCTCCATCGCCCCCGAGTTTTGTCATGAGTTTTGAACCATTGTTTTCATGGATCACACATCCCTACTCACTGCTTCTCAGCTCAGACGGAAAGATATTAGCCAAAGCATTCACAAGTTGTGCAGATCCCCTTCTATTTCCCAGTTGCGAACCTGAGCCCCCTGAGCCCGCCTCCAAATCCTCCTGGGAAGCCTGGCTCTTCTGTCGTGGATGCGGCCGGGGAGGCGTTAATGGAATCTGGAAATTGGATTTCGCACCGATTATGAGATGTGTCTCTTCCGATCAACAGACCGGAAATAATTAATTACAAAACCAATTATACCACCATCCTAATAAATCACATTTGATACAAAAATGGTTCCAGGGAGCTTGGAAGGAAAGGGGAGCCTTACGTGTGTGTGTGTTTGAGAGAGGGGGACTCAAGGGATTGGAGCTAGGTGAGCCAAAGGAGAAACGAGTATGATTCGGTTTGCAAAAGGTGAGAAGATGAAGCATTTCCACACTACCAGATGTGTTGGGAACGGAAAGCACGCTGCACGTGCTCAGAGCCCCCTTTGGCGTGGGTGTGGCAAATCCATGTTGTCCCTCTGCGAAATTAGAAACGGTTTTTGGGTGCACTTCCCAAACCTAGGACTCTCAAAGAACCACAACTGTCATCCGCCCCAACCCATGGGATTTGTAGTTTCTCAGTATTGGGAAGAACTACAACTCTCATCTGCCCCAACCAATGGGATTTGTAGTTTCTCAGTGTCAGGAACAAGAACTGCAATTCTCATCTTCCCCAACCAGTGGGATTTGTAATTTCTCAGTGTTGGGAACTAGAACTACAACTCTCATACTGAGAAACTACAAATCCCATCGACCCCAACCAATGGGGTTTGCAGTTTCTCAGTGTCGGGAAGAAGAACTACAACTCTCATCCACCCCAACCAATAGGGTTTGTAGTTTCTACATGTCAGGAAAAAGAACTACAACTCTCACCCTACTTAAACAATCGGATTTTTAATGTCACAAAGGTAAATAGAGTCTGGAGTCATTTCGAGCAGCCTTGCCCCCAACCAGAGTCTCTGCTTAGACTACAAGTCCCCTCAGCCTCACCAAAGGGTTTGGGGTCGACAGGAGTTGTAGTTCAAGACGTCCTGAGTTTAGGAACAAACCAAATAGCTAAATTTGGTTTGTTTCCTTCCTAAATTTCCTTCCTAAATAGCAGCCGGCAAGGTTCGCCATAACTCATAATCCTTGGATCCTGTTCCATTTTACAGCCCCTTTTCTCATTTTCCGGCAATGCAATGCTGCTGACAGCGAACGGGGAGGAGGAGGGAAAGCCAAGACACACGCAGCACACGCAACGCCGCCACCCAGCCCTGCTTGCTCCTCAAAGGGCTGCTTTCTCCCCGCTCGTCTCCATCCTGCTCCCGAAACCATGGAAACAGAGAGCAAGAAAGAAGGGCTTGGATGGGAGCACAGAAGAGAGGCGAGGAAAACACACACAATAGGGAACACAAAGGTCTGTGCCAAAGCAGACGCGGAGGGTGTGAGGAAGGGAAAAGCACCCAGGAGCCCCGCCATCGCAAAACCCGGAGCCCGGGAGACCTTGCCTGTTGCCACCACAATTGGGAGCGTGATGGCACTTCCCACAACAGGGAGAGATGTTGCCCTTGTGCCTGAAATGCAAGAGCCCTGGCAGCAGAGAATACGACTGATAGGTGCAGGCGGAATCCTTCACGGCTAGAGTTGGGTTAGAGTTACAGTTAGAGTCAGGATTAGGGTCAGGGTTAGGTGTTACAGTTTGAGTTAGAATTAGAGTTAGGGTCAGGTTTAGAGTTATGGTAGAGTTATTGTTAAAGTTAGGGCTAGGGTCAGGGTTAGAGTTAGGATTAGGGTTAGAATCAGGGTTAGAGTTACGATTAGGGTCAGGGTTAGAGTTACAGTTAGAATTAGAGTTAGGATTAGGGTCAGGGTTAGAGTTATGGTTAGAGTTAAAAGTAGGAATATGGTTAGAATCAGGGTTAGTTAGGATTAGAGTTAGAATCAGGGTTAGAGTTAATCTTAGCTTTAGGGTCAGGGTTAGAGTTATGATTACAGTTAGGATTAGGGTTAGAATCAGGGTTAGTTAGGGTTAGGATTAGAGTTAGAATCAGGGTTAGAGTTAAGGACAGGGTTAGAGTTAAGGTCAGGACTAGAGTTATGGTTAGAGTAAGATTTAGGTTTAGGATTAGGGTTAGAGTCAGGGTTAGAGTTAGGATTAGGATTAGGGTAGAATCAGGGTTAGAGTTAGGATTAGGGTCAGGGTTAGAGTTATGGTTAGAGTTAGAAGTAGGATTATGGTTAGAATCAGGGTTAGTTAGGGTTAGTATTAGAGTTAGAATCAGGGTTAGAGTTAAGATTAGAGTTAGGGTCAGGATTAGAGTTATGGTTTGAGTTAGAAGTAGGATTATGGTTAGAATCAGGGTTAGTTAGGGTTAGTATTAGAGTTAGAATCAGGGTTAGAGTTAAGCTTAGAGTTAGGGTCAGGGTTAGAGTTATGGTTAGAGTTAGGATTAGGGTTAGAATCAGGGTTAGTTAGGGTTAGGATTAGAGTTAGAATCAGGGGTAGAGTTAACGTCAGGGCTAGAGTTATGGTTAGAGTAAGATTTAGGTTTAGGATTAGGGTTAGAGTCAGGGTTAGAGTTAGGATTAAGGTCAGGGTTAGTTAGAGTTAAGGTTAGGATTAGTGTTAGGACTAGAGCTAGAATCAGGGTTAGAGTTAGGGTTAAAGAGGGTCAAGGTTAGAGTTAGAATTAGGATTAGGGTTAGAGTTAAGATTAGGATTAGGGTTAGAATTATTTAGAGTTAAATTAGAGTTAGGGTTAGAACTAGAGTCAGGGTTTGAGTTGGAATTTGAGTTAGGGTTGGAATTAGAGTTAGGCTAAGAGTTAGCATTAGAACCAGGGTAAGAATTGGGATTTAGAATTTGTGTTAACAATTGAGTTATGGTTAGCATTGTGGTTTGGGTTAGGTTAAGGTTAGGGTGCACAATAGAGTTACGATTAGAGATAGAATTGTGGTTAGCGTTAGAGTTAAGATTAGAATCGGGGTTAGAGTTAAGGTCAAGGTTAGTGAGAGACTTAAGGTTAGAGAGAGAGTTCGGGTTAGAATCAGGATCAGAGTACAGTTGGTTAGGTCAGGGTTGGAGTGAGGATTTCTTTACGAAACGAGTCCATTGCAGCCAATTCCTGCCATTGGAGATAAAGTCTTCAAAAACCATGCCGGTTTCCAAAGTTCTTTGTCATTTTCAGCTCTGGTTCTGTGCAAAATTCGCAATGGGCTGTATTCCTGTGCCAGAACTCAGCCACATATGAATTTGGCTCCAAATAAGTGCAGAAAGCAATATCTTTGTGCGGAAATATTATTTGCTGTGCTCAAAAAATTCAGTTTCCCATTCGAAAGAACTACAGTCAACTATACATGGCTTTAAAAAACAAGTCCCGAGCGCAAACTTTTGAGATATTGTACATAAGCGTTATAGACAATGTATGTAACCCCTATGCGCATGCTTTTGTTTCTCCTCCTCAGGCAGAATGCCGGAATTTTATCAAGGTCCTGCTCCTTCGCAATGACAACATGCTCTTTGTCTGCGGTACCAACGCTTTCAACCCAATCTGTGCCAACTACAGCGTGAGTAACTCAGATTTACACAAACCAGTACACTGAAGGGCGCATCTACACTACTGAAATAGCATAGTTTGATTCCGCTTTCACTGCCACGGGTCAAAGCGATGGAATGGGGGAAAGCTCTTGGGGTCTTAGTGGACAACAAATTGAACTTGAGCTGAAAATGTAATGCAACAGCTAAAAAGGCCAGTGGGATTTTGGGCTGCAGCCAAAGGAGTCGAGTGTCTAGATCGGAGCTTTTCAAACATTTCATGTTTGGGATATGCCCCCTTTCGCAACACAGCCATTGAGTTTTACTACCAAACCCGAGGTTCAACCTACCCCTTACAACAATTTCATACAATATACATTATCCACACACACACACACTAGCTTGGGTACCCAGCGTTGCCTGCATAATTTGAATTTGTCTGTTTTTGATTGTACAAAATGCATAAGCTTGTGGGTGAACTACAACTTATATTATGCCAGGTTAACTTTAACCCCGAGAAACTCCATCAGTACTTAAAGTTTGTTATGTCGGGCAAGTTTGCTCTAGATGCATCATCGGTAGGGTTCAGCGTGCTCTCTGGCTGTAGGGTAAACTACAACTCCCACTATGGTGAGTCAGTCTCCTCAAACTCCTCCAGTAGGTTGAGTTAGTCATGAGGGTTCTGTGTGCCAAGTTTGGTCCAGGTCCATCATCGTGGAGGTCACAGTTTCTCTGGTTGTGGGTGAACTACAACTCCCAGAAAGGAAGGTCAGTTTCCTCCACACCCCTCCAGGGTTCGGATTTCAGTATATCAGGTCTGTGTGCCAAGTTTGGTCCAGATCCATCTGTGTTTGGGTTCACAGTGCTCTCTGGATGTAGGTGAACTACAACTTCCCCCAATCAGGGTGAATTTCCCCCAAAGACTTTGAGTATTTTTTGCTGGTCATGGGGGCTCTGTGTGCCAAGTTTGGTCCAATTCCATCTTTGGTGGAGTTCAGAGTGCTCATTGAATTGCAGGTAAACTTTACATCCCAGTACCCACAACTCCAAAACGCCCATGTAGGTAATTCACCTACAGCCAGAGCGCACTATAAATCCAAACAATGATGACTCTGGACCAAACTTGGTGTGCTTATCCAATATGCCCAAATTTCAATACTAGTGCATTTTGAGGTGAATTGATCTGGATATTTTGGAGTTGTAGGTACTGGGATTTATAGTTCACCTGCAATCAGGGAGCACTCTGAACTCCACCAAAGCTGGAATTGGACCACACTTGGCATACAGAGCCAGCACTCTGATTCTGTAGGGACTGAACCTTTCAGGAGGTTTTTAGACAGACGCTGCATGGCCATCTGTCGGGAGGGTTTTGATTGTGCTTTTCCTGCCTGGCAGATGGGGGTCGGATTGGGTAGTGCTTGGGATCTCTTCCAACACTAGGATCCTATGGTTTTAGTAATGATGATGATGATGATGATGATGATGATGATGATGCGATGCAGAGGCTGGGTAGCCATCTGTTGCGATGGCTTTGACTGTGCTTTTCCTGCCTGGCAGAAGGGGGTTGGATTGGATAGCCCTTGGGACCCCTTCCAACACTATGGTTGTATGAATCCCTGGAGTTTTCCCTCTTTAGCTGAGAACAACAACAACAAGTAGAGGCTCGCTGGCCATCTGTTGGGAGGGCTGAGAAGGCAAAAGACCTTGGGGGTGGAATACAATGCCTTGAACCCCATCTCCTTGAATCCTGGTATCAACCCACAACTTTGAGATCTCCCTCTCACCTGCCTTGCTTTTCCTTCTAACAGATGGATGCCCTCGAACTCATTGGGGACAACATCAGCGGCATGGCCCGGTGCCCCTATGACCCCAAACATGCCAACGTCGCCCTCTTTACAGGTCAGTTGGGGACCCATTGGCGGGCATCCTAGATGGGAGGGAAGCATCGAGTCCATACACATCTCAGGGAGAAGAACGACACCGGGATGCTCTTGGTAGCCATTCCAGTTCAGTTCCAATTCACAACTCAGGCTTCCCATTTTTTTCCATTGATCGGAGATAAGAGTTTCTCTCTCTCCTGCATTGGAAGATTGCTTCGAGAAGTTGATGGAAGGGGAAGAATTTCGCAGCAAACTTTGGTCCCTTCCCTGACATACATCCGATTTATTCCGATACCCCCCATTGGACCCTACAAAAAATTCAATATCCGATCCGTGATTCGAGATTCTCATTCCCGCACTGGAAGATTTCTTTGAGTTAAAAGGGAAGATTTAAAAGGGCAGCAAACCAGGAATGGAGGCCCTCCGAATCCGAATCTAAATATATTCCCTTAATCTCTTATCTCCGATCAATGATTGGAGATAAGAGTCTCTCTCTCTCCTGGGGGGAGAATTTCCACAGCAAACATTGCAAAAGAGTTCCTTGCCCAACATACATTCAATTTATTACAACACCCCATTGGGCCCCACAAAAATATTCAATACCCGATCAATGATTGGAGATAAGATAAGATAAGATAAGATAAGATAAGGGCCTGGTTTTAGCACAGCAGGTTAACCACCATCTGCAATAAATCTTGCCAATCGA
This sequence comes from Anolis sagrei ordinatus, assembly GCF_025583915.1. Classification (NCBI taxonomy): domain Eukaryota; kingdom Metazoa; phylum Chordata; class Lepidosauria; order Squamata; family Anolidae; genus Anolis; species Anolis sagrei. The sequence continues at coordinate 53,975,737 of NW_026847771.1, forward strand.
AAGGTTGGCAGTTGGAAGCCCAGGTCAGGGGTGAGCGTCCGACCTTCAGCCCAGCTTACTGCCCACCTAGCAAATCAAAAACAGCTGTGAATAGGTAAATAGGTACAGCTTAAGCAGGGAGGTGTTTTAATGGCACCATAAGAAAATACCAAAAAAAACGCTGGCGATTCGATCAAAGGAGGAACTCTGTGAACAGGGCTCTTTGGTATGGTGGATGGAGCGAGAGCACCCCCTCGTGGCTGGAATCGAGTACAACCTCCAAGACGCCGAAGATGGGAAAAGCGTAGATACCTCTTATCTATGTACTGTGTCTGTCCTGTCAGTGGAAGATTGCTTTAAGAAGTTCAAAGGGGGGATTTAATGGGGTACAAAACCAGGATCAGGGCCCTCCAAATCCAAATATATTCCACATGTACATCTCTTATCTCTGATCAATGAATGGAGATAAGAGTTTCTCTCTCCCACTCTCTCTCCCTCTCTTGCATTGGATGATTGCTTCAAGGGGTTGATGGAAAGGGGGGGAAATTTTACAGAAAACTTTGGGAAAAGTGTTCATTCCCCGACCTACATCGGATTTATTTATTTACTTATTATTTATTTATTTACAGTATTTGTATTCCGCTCTTCTCACCCTGAACGGGACTCAGAGCGGATCACAGAAGACATATACAACAAACATTCAATGCCATTATACACTGACAGGAGAGACACAGTACAAAGATAGAGGTATATAGGCTTTTCCTATCTTCAGCATCTTGGAGGCTGTGCTCGGTTCCGGCCATGGAAAGGTGCTGTCTCTCCATCTTCCCAGCTGAAGAGCTTTGTTTATTAACTTTCTCCTTTATCGAATCGCTGGCATTTTTCTGGCATTTCCTTATGGGTGCCTTAAATACCGCCCCGCTTAAAGTGGTACCTATTTATCTACTCACATTGTTGTTTTTTTTACCTGCTTGGTAGGCAGAAGCTGTGCTGAAAGGCCAGGAGCTCACCCCAACCTGAACTTCAAACTGTCAACATTTTGATTGGCAAGATTAACTGCAGTTGGCCGTTAACCTTCTGTGCTAAAGCCCGGCCCGATTTATTGCAATACCCCCATTTGGTTCCACAAATAATTCAATATCCAATCATTGATTGGAGATAAGAGTTTCTCTCTCCTGCACAAAAAGATTGCTTTAAAAAGTTGAAGGGAACACCAAAGCAAGAATGGAAATCCTTCAAATCTAGGTCTATATATATATATATCCATATATCCCACAGGTTCTGTGCATCCTCCAGTTTCCTTAGTTTCTTATCTCCAATCACTGATTGGAGATAAGAGTTTCTCTCTCTGGTACCAGAAGATTGCTCTAAGAGGTTGAAGGTGACACCAAACCAAGAATGGAAATCCTTCAAATCTAGGTCTAGATATATATCCCATGGGTTCTGTACCTCCACCAGCTTGTTTAGTCTCCTATCTCCGACCCATGATTGGAGATAAGAGTTTCTCTCTCCTGTGCTGGAAGATGGCTTTGGGAAGTTGAAAAGGGAGATTGAAGGGGACACCAAACCAGGAACGGGAGCCCTTCATTTCTAGAGATAGATAGATAGATAGATAGATAGATAGATAGATAGATAGATAGATAGATGGATTTCCCATGGGTGTAGCTTCCCTTAATCTCTTATCCCTGATCACTGATCCAAAAGAAGGGATCTAAAGGGATGTGCTGAAAAATAGCTCCCCTCCTCCTCATCTAAACTCATTGGGCCCCTCAAGAACCTCTCCCCAATTTGGCCCACAATTATTACTATCAACCTTTTCTCTCTTCCCACCATCTTGCTTCTCTCTTCATTAATTTCCCCCTCTTCTCTCCCATCTAGGCTTCTCAAATCTTCCTTTCCTTTTATCCATTCTTTCTCCTCCTTTCCCCCCATCTTTTCCTCTTCTTCATTACTCCTCTCCTCCCTCTTTCTTTTTACCTTTTGCGTTCTCCTACTCCTCTCTTCTTCCTGATTCTCTACTCCTTTTTCCCTATTCTTTATTTCTCCTCTTCTCATTCTTTCCTTTTACTTTCTGCATTCTCCCGCTCCTCTCTTTTTCCTGCTTCGTTCCTCCTCTTCCTGGCTCCTTCCCTTGTTTGAAGTCCTCCCTGAGCCGAGAACCAAATGCTCCCCCCAACAAACGAATGGCCTCCGAGCCTTCTTTCCCCTCCTTCCCCTGACGGCATTTCTCATCCATCCTTCACCTTCTCTCTCTTTCTCTCTTTCTTGTTCTCTCCTTCTTCCTCTCTCCACGGCAGGCGGAATGCTCTTCACGGCCACCGTGACGGATTTCTTGGCCATCGACGCAGTGATTTATCGCAGCCTGGGAGACAGCCCGACACTGCGCACTGTCAAGCATGACTCCAAATGGTTCAAAGGTGCGCAAAAGCCACAGCAAAGAAGAACGAACTATGGTTAACTACAGCCAGACTACATCTCCTGTCTTCCTCATCCTTTGAACTTCATGACTAGAGTTGATGGGAGTTTAATCATAATAATCATAATAATCGCTGTTGGGGTTGCCATTCCCATTATCCCCAGATAATCAACAGTGATGGGAGTTGTTGTTCAATATTGTTGTTGCTGTTGTTGTTGTTATGTTTATACCCCATTCTATCTCCCCAAAGCGAACTCAGAGCGGCTTCTGGGTAAAATCAGATATTATTATTATTATTATTATTATTATTATTATTATTATTATTATTATATTAATACCCAACTATATCTTCTCAAAGTGGGCTCAAAACAGTTTCCGGGTAAAATCAGTTTTTTATTATTATTATTATTATTATTATTATCATCATTATTATATATTATAAAATAATAATAATAATCTCCCCAAAGCGGAATCAAAATGGCTTCTGGGTAAAAATCAGATTATTATTATTATTATTATTATTATTATTATTATTATTTTATACATCATATTATAATAATTATCTTATCTTATCTTATATTATATTATATTATATTATATTATATTATATTATATTATATTGTAATAATAATTTTATATATTATATAATAATATATTTATTTATACCCTGCTTTATCTCCCCAAAGGGAGATTCTTCATATTATATATATATATGCATATAGATTTATAGATTTATATATATATATATATATACACACACACACACACACACACCCCACTTTACCTCTCCAAAGGGGACTCAAAATGCCTTTTGGTTAGAATCAGTTTATTATTATTATTATTATTATTATTATTATTATTATTATTATATTAATTATTATTATATTATATTGTAATATTAATTATATATATTATATAATAATATATTTATTTATACCCCACTTTATCTCCCAAAAGGGGACTCAAAGTGTCTTCTGGGTAAAATCAGTCTGAAGGATTTCAGACTGTTCCTTTTTAATTAAATTGCATTGAAACCCTTTTAATGTCAGCCACTTGGAGTCTACTTTGTGGAGAGAAAAAGCAGGGTGGTAGTAATAAAAATTATTATTATTATTATTACTAATATAAAAAACTGAAGAACACTGGCCACTATGTACTCTCTCTTTCTATATATATGTATATATCCGGTGCTGCATGGATTCAAAGGTCCTTTAAAGATAACCCTAAGGCTGATAAGTTTGATACTGCAGATATTGATACTGTTGTTACGGGGTCTTAACTGATCAATGCCTTTTGAACTGAATCGACTTGAGAAGGACCCTTGCCCAATCTGGCTTTGACAGCCAATTTATTTTGTGTTTTTTGTTGTTTTTCGTCTCAATGCAGAACCCTACTTTGTCCACGCCGTGGAGTGGAAGAGCCACGTCTACTTCTTCTTCAGGGAGATTGCGATGGAATTTAACTACTTAGAGAAGGTGAGCATAGCAGGGGTCCAGAGTGGCAAACAAACACAATTGTTCCAGGTAAAGAGATCTGCCCAAAGCAGAACGCAGCGTGGCTATGATTTCCCTCTCTCGCGACACTAGACTCCCATCGATACCGCCTTTCTCGCTGCCATGTCACACTGTTGGTTCAGATTCAGATTCTGCTTTGCTTTTCATTCCAAGCAGAGCACACAGAATACAACTTCCCTTGATGGAGACATCAAGGTGCCTTGAATCGGCCTTTTTGGCTGTTGCGTCACATTGTGGCCTCATGTTGAGTTTATGGTCTATTAAGACTCCAAGATCCCTTTCCCATGAATCACAGAGTTGAAAGAGACCTCTAAAGGCCATCTAGTCCAACCACCTTCTGCCAGGCAGGGAAAACACAATCAAAGCACCCCTGACAGATGGCCGTCCAGCCTCAATAATGATGATGATGATACTACTACTAATAATAATAGAGTTGGAAGAGACTTCATGGGCCTTCTAGTTCAACCCCCTTCTGCCGGCTTTGGTAAATCCAGAGAAACCTTAATAATAATAATAATAATAATAATAATAATAATAATATAATAACAACAACAACTATTATTATTATTATTATTATTATTATTATTATTTATATACCATTTTTCTCAACCCCTGGGAGAACTCAAAGCAGTTTTCTTGACTGCTTCATCTCACTCCCCAAATGCTTGCTTGAAACACCACAATTTAAGTAGTTTCCTAAATGTCAGGAGGGAGGAAGCTGATCTGATCTCGCTGGGGAGGGAGTTTTACAGCCGAGGGGCCACCACCGATAAGGCCCTGTCTCTCGTCCCTATCAGTCGCGCCTGCAAAAGCTGTAGGACCGAGAGCAGAACCTCCTTAGCTAATCTTAATCCTCATAAAAGGAGATACATTTTGATAGGTAAGCTTGGACTGTTTAGAGATTTATCGGCTAAAGCCAGCACTTTGAATTGTGCTCGGTAGCAAACTGGCAGCCAGTGTTGCTGGCTCAACAGGGGGGTTGTATACTCCCTGTGAGTCGCTCCAGTTAGAAACCTGAATGAGAACTGAAATGGTTGGCCTGCCATAGTAAACTGTGATAAGAACTGTGACAGTGATAAGAGAAATGTTTACATCTGTTTACACCTGTCAACATTTGCTGCCCAGTAACTGGTTTAACTCTAAAGGAAATTATCTCTGTTTACATTATCAGAGATAATGGCTCTTTAAGTTAAGGAAATGTTTACAAGGTTCCTTACATTAAGAGAGAAGTCAACACAAGGCTGCTTACGTTTAGCAACATCAATTAAGAAGATTCAACACCTGAGATCATCTCAGGTATTGACTCTTAGAATATTGATGATGATGATGATGATGATGATGATGATGATGATGATAGAGTTGGAAGAGACCACATGCGCCATCTAGTGCAACCCCCTTCTGTCATTATTCAGGAAAAGCACAATCAAAGCCCCCCGACAGATGACCATCCAGTCTAAATATTATTATTAATAATAATATTTTATTATCCGTGTTGTTCTTCCTGCTCAGGTCGTGGTCTCACGAGTGGCACGGGTGTGCAAGAATGACATGGGCGGCTCACAGCGGGTGCTGGAGAAGCAGTGGACCTCCTTCCTCAAGGCCCGGCTCAACTGCTCGGTGCCGGGGGATTCCCACTTCTACTTCAACGTCATCCAATCAGTCACTGACATCTTGGAGATTGACGGGAGGCCTGTGGTCCTGGCGGTCTTTTCCACCCCGGCAAACAGGTCAGAGCTCCGTTTCTCCATTGTGTCCTATTACGTTATATAACACGGCTTTTATTCTTGGGTTATCAATATCATTTCCTAATTGATTCGATCATAAAAAACATGGGAAAAGTTGACTCACATTGTTGGTGGTCTACTAAGCTCCCTTTCATACAAATTGTTGTTACACCAGCACTGGTCCCCACCAATCCCGTTGTCCTCAGTGCTGTCTCTTTTCCGAAAAACAATCGCAACTTTGTTCTCTCCTTCCACAGCATTCCTGGCTCAGCTGTCTGCGCTTTCGACATGACCCAAATTGCCTCTGCCTTTGATGGCCGTTTCCGGGAGCAGAAATCTCCCGAATCGATTTGGACCCCGGTGCCGGAGGAGTTGGTCCCCAAACCACGGTGAGCCAAAGAGCAGCAGCAGTACTTTCAAACATCAGATTGTTGCTTTGTGTGCAGCCCAGCTTTGGGTGTATCTGCGCTGTGAAATTAATGCAGATTGACATCACTTTTGCCAACAGAGCTCAACAGTATGGAATCTTGGGACAAATAATAATAAATTTTATTTGTATTCCGCCCTTTCTCCTAGAGGGGACTCAGGAGAAACATTCAATGCCTGATATAACAATAATTTATTGTATTGTCTAAGGCTTTCATGGCCGGAATCACTGGGTTGTAGGTTTTTTCGGGCTATATGGCCATGTTCTAGAGGTATTTCTCCTGACGTTTCACCTGCATCTATGGCAAGCATCCTCAGAGGTAGTGAGGTCTGTTGGAACTAGGAAAAAGGGTTTATATATCTGTGGAATGACCAGGGTGAGACAAAGGACTCTTGTCTGCTGGAGCTAGGTGTGAATGTTTCAACTGACCACCTTGATTAGCATTTGATTGCCTGGCAGTGCCTGGAGCAATCTTTTGTTGAGAGGGGATTAGATGTTTGTTTGTTTGTTTCCTTTCTGTTGATGTGCTGTTCTAATTTTAGAGTTTTTTTTTAATACTGGTAGCCAGATTTTGTTCATTTTTATGGTTTCCTCCTTTCTGTTGAAATTGTCCACATGCTTGTGGATTTCAATGGCTTCTCTGTGTAGTCTGACATGGTGGTTGTGAGAGTGGTCCAGCATTTCTGTGTTCTCGAATAATATGCTGTGTCCAGGTTGGTTCTTTAGGTACTCTGCTATGGCTGATTTCTCTGGTTGAAGCAGTCTGCATTGCCTTTCATGTTCCTTGATTCGTGTTTGGGCAATGCTGTGTTTGGTGGTCCCTATGTAGACTTGTCCACAACTGCATGGTATACGGTAGACTCCTGCAGAAGCGAGAGGATCCCTCTTGTCCTTTGCTGAACGAAGCATTTGATTTGGGTTTCTTTTCTTCTTGTAATGGGAAGAAGAATGTTATGGGGAAAGGGTAGGTGGAGGAATAAGGATATCGATGAACAGGGATGGAGGGGGTTGTGAAAGGTGTCCTCTGAAGTTTGCCGTCTTCTTAATCGCCTTCCAATGCTCTGTCTTTTCTTGCCTTCCAGACCGGGCTGCTGCACGGCGCCGGGGATGCGCTACAACTCCTCTAGCTTCCTCCCGGATGAGATCCTCAACTTCGTCAAGACGCACCCGCTGATGGACGAATCGGTGCCATCTCTGGGTAACGTGCCCTGGATCGTCCGGACCATGACCCGGTATTTATTTATTTATCGTGTCAGGAGCAACCAGACATTGGTATTACATTTTTAACAAAACAAACAAACAGACAGACAGACAAAACACAAAGTTTGCAAGCTTGGCAGTTGATTAAATGTCCTTTGACCAGTATCTGGCCACTTGGAGTGCCTCTGGTGTTGCCGCAAGAAGGTCCTCCATCGTGCATGTGGCAGGGCTCAGGTTGCATTGTGGCAGGTGGTCAGTGGTTTGCTCTTCTCCACACTCGCATGTTGTGGATTCCACTTTGTAGCCCCATTTCTTGAGGTTGCCTCTGCATCTCGTGGTGCCAGAGCACAGTCTGTTCAGCGCCTTCCAAGTCGCCCAGTTTTCTGTCTTGGGCCCGGTCCTGGTCAGGATCTTTATTAATGACTTAGATGAAGGGTTAGAGGGCATGATCATCAAGTTTGCAGATGACACCAAATTGGGAGGGATAGCCAATACTCCAGAGGACAGGAGCAGGATTCAAAACAATCTGAACAGATTAGAGAGATGATTGGCCAATACTAACAAAATGAAGTTCAACAGTAACAAATGCTCCAGTTAGGCAGAAAAAACGAAATGCAAAGATATAGAATGGGGGACAATGCCTGGCTTGAGAGCAGTACGTGTGAAAAAGATCTTGGAGTCCTTATGGACAACAAGTTAAACATGAGCCAACAATGTGATGTGGCAGCAAAAAAAGCCAATGGGATTTTGGCCTGCATCAAGAGGAGCATAGTGTCTAGATCAGCGTTTCTCAATCTTCCCAATGAAGTGACCCCTTAATGCAGTTCTTCATCTTGTGTTGACCCCCAACCATAACATTAGTTTAGTTGCTCCTTCACAACTGTAATTTTGCTACTGTGATGAATCATAATGTAAATATCTGAGATGTAGGATGTATTTTCATTCACTGAATCACATTTGGCACAAATATGAAATATGCCCACATTTGGCTACTACTGGTGGGGTTGGGGGGGATTGATTTTGTTATTTGGGAGCTGTAGTTGCCGGGATTTATAGTTCACTTACAACCAAAGAGCATTCAGAACACCAATGAAGGAATTGAATCAAAATTGGCACACAGAACTCCCATAACCGCCAGAAAACGCTGGAAGGGTTTGGTGGGCACAGACCTTGAGTTTTGGAGTTGTAGTTCACCTACATCTAGGTAGAGCACTGTGGACTCAAACAATGATGGATCTGGACCAAACTTGCCACAAATATTCCATATGCCCAAATATGAACACAGATGGAGTTTGGGGGAAATAGACCTTGATATTTGAGAGTTGTAGTTACTGGGATTTACAGTTCACCTACAATCAAAGAGCATTCTGACCCCCACCAATGATAGAATTGGGCCAAACTTGGCACATGACCTACATGGCCAACACTGAATACTGGTGGGGTTGGCGGGGCTGTTTTTGAATTCTGGTAGTTGTAGTTCACCAATACCAAAAAGGAAGAGGAGGACAGGCAGAGAGATTTTGGGCCAAATTCCTACACAGAACCCCCATGACTAACAAAAAAACCCCTGTGTTTTCTGATGGTCTTTGACAACCCTTCTGACACTCCCTCGTGACCCACCCAGGGGTCCTGACCCCCAGGTTGAGAAACGCTGATCTAGATCTAAGGAAGTCATGCTACCCCTCTATTCTGCTTTGGTTAGACCACACCTGGAATATTGTGTCCAATTCTGGGCACCACAATTCAAGAGAGATATTGACAAGCTGGAATGTGTCCAGAGGAGGGCGACTAAAATTATCAAGGGTCTGGAGAACAAGCCCTATGAGGAGCGGCTTAAGGAGCTGGGCATGTTTAGCCTGAAGAAGAGAAGGCTGAGAGAGATATGATAGCCATGTATAAATATGTGAGAGGAAGCCACAGGGAGGAGGGAGCAAGCTTGTTTTCTGCTTCCCTGGAGACTAGGACACGGAACAATGGCTTCAAACTACAAGAGAGGAGATTCCATCTGAACATGAGGAAGAACTTCCTGACTGTGAGAGCTGTTCAGCAGTGGAACTCTCTGCCCCGGAGTGTGGTGGAGGCTCCTTTGGAGGTTTTTAAACAGAGGCTAGATGGCCATCTGTCAGGAGTGCTTTGAATGCAATATTCCTGCTTCTTGGCAGGGGGTTGGACTGGATGGCCCATGAGGTCTCTTCCAACTCTATGATTCTATGAGAGGCAGTGGGCGGGGTCATACAAATTCCTTACTAATGGAGAGTCAGAAACACTGGGATGTCTGTGGTGGAGGAAACACATGAAATCTAGGAGGAAATTGTCAGTGTAGGAAAGCTTTCACTTGTGTGGTGGGCAGTGTGGTGTTTGTGGAGGACATTGGCAGGGCTCTTGTACATGTTCATGGCATTCACTATAACCTATAATGTCACTGGAGGGAGGGCCGTTGGTGTCTCCTGAGCAGGGAGATATAGCAATTTGTGTAGTGGGAGCTTGTCTGTGGAAGTGGACGCCCCAGCCACACACATGCAAACATATTTTCACTTTTATTATGTGCATAGATATAATTGGCATTAAATATATAATATAGAGCTAGATAGAGGCACCAACTTTTTTTAAGAATACAAATATGTTGGTGGATAGGCTGGAGCTCTTTAATACTTCAATATACTTTGGCAAACATTGGTGCCGAAAACCCCAAAGTTTCCACTTGGAAATCTATTCATTCTTTCGGAAGAGCAGACACTGGCCTGAAACGTCCCTCCTGGGTCGTCGAATGTGCCTTTCTGGCTCGAGAGGCGCCAGGAAACAACGCTTGATTAATTTCACATAAAACAGCAATTAAGGCAGATTTAATTAGCACCAGGACATCTTGGTGGCGGGGCCAGGGAAATTAAGCCGGGGGAAAGCTGTTTTCCTGGTTTTCCTGAGCTGCCGGAAGCATTGCCCTGAGAGAGAGACATTCACCAAAAACAGCATTATATTCTTGGAATGATATTGAGCTAGCCAGAGGCTAGTGGGGTGTATCTGTGAAATAATGTCCAGGGTGGGAGAAAGAACTCTTGTTTGTTTGAAGCAAGTGTGAATGTTGCAATTGGCCACCTTGATTAGCATTGAGTAGCCTTGTAATGTTGTTGCCTAGAACCATCCTTTGTTTGGGAGGTGTTAACTGGCACTTGATTGTTGATTGCCTGTGGTTCTCATTTTAGATATTTCTCATTTTAGTCCTTTCCCATTTCCTAGGTATCAGCTTCGGAAGATTGTGGTCGACCCAGCCGCCGGTCCCGGCCGGAACCACACGGTAGTCTTCTTGGCCTCCGACGCAGGTACCGTCCTCAAGTTCCTCGTCCGTACCAACCTCAGCCTCAGCTCAGTTGCAGCGAAGGCCGGTAGCCACAGCATGCTGCTGGAGGAGTTTGAGACGTATCCAAGCGAGCGGTAAGTGGAGAGAAGAGGGAGTCAGGCAACTCTTTACCTTTAGGAAAAGAGTAAAAACCTGGCTCTTTGAGCAAGCTTTTGGAACCTCATTGTAACCAAATAAACTCAGTATTGTGAACGAATATGGAACGGCTTAACGATGCAAATGGACATGGATTTAAACCTGGAAGTCATTTATTTTTATAGCTTTAAATTGTTTTTTATATGAATTTCATTATGTTATTTAACCTGTCTTAAATGATGTATTTATGTCTGTTCGGCACCTAATTGTTGCCAGTCTGTACGCCGCCCTGAGTCGCCTTCGGGCTGAAAAGGGTGGGATAAATTTATTTTATTTATTTATTTAGAACTTCTCACCTCCACAGAGGGACTCAGGTCGGTTCACAACAACAGTATCACAGACAATCGTTTAAAAACATCACATCCCGTAATACACTATAACATTAAAATACTAAAATACAATCATATAATTACATAGGCCAAGTCGTCAAAATGAAATCGTAGTTCATCACCATCCGTCCGTGTAGTCACGAGTTATTGACTCACTCATCAAATGCCAGTTTCCAGAGCCTGTTTTCTAAAAGTCAGGAGAGAAGGGGCAGTTCTAATCTCCAGTGGGAGAGAGTTCCGGAGCCGAGGGGCCAACACCGAGAAGGCCCTGTCCCTCGTCCCCACCAGACACGATTGCAAGGATGGTGGGACCGAGAGCAGGGCCCCTCCAGAAGATCTTAACAACCTTGATGGTTCATAGGGGAGAATCCGTTCGGACAGGTAAGCTGGGCCGGAGTCGTTTAGGGATTTATAGGTTAACACCAGCACTTTGAATTGTGCTTGGAAGCTAATTGGCAGCCAGTGGAGCTGGCACAACAGAGGAGTAGTATGCTCCCTGTACCCTGCTTCTGTTAGTAATCTGGCTGCCACACACTTTTTACCATAAAAGTGTGGCAAATAAATAAATAAATAAACAAACAAACAGCCATAGTCGGGCAAACATAGAATCCTAGAGTTGGGAAAGACCCCCAAAGGCCACCCAGCCCAATCTCTTTCCTCCAGGCAGGAAGGCACCACCCAATCCCTCCTGACAGATAGCCATCCAGCCCAACCCCCTTCTGCCATTAAGGAAGGTGCCATCCAATCCCTCCCAACAGATGGCCTTCTAGTCCAACCCCCTTCTGTCATTAAGGAAAGCACCATCCCAACAGATGGCCATCCAGCCCAACCTCTTTCTGGCATTCAAGAAGACACCATCCAAGCCCACCTGACAGATGGCCATTCAATTTCAGATTTGAAAAGAAGGAGACCCCACCTGACCTCCCTGATGTATTTTCCAGATGCTTTGGACTACAAGACCCATTATCCCTATCCAATTGGGGATGATTGGAGTTGTAGAACCGCATATCTGTGAAACCCCTTGGCAGGAGACTTGTCTTCTTCATAAATTGTTCTCCAGCCTATACAAGTTAGACTGTAGCTCCTATCATCTGTGGCCAGTGTGCCCATTGAGGGTCATGGGTGTTGTAGCCTAATGTCTGGCACCCAGGTATGTCAGACTACATCTCCTTTCATCTACTAGACCAAGCAGCATATACTGCCATCAGGCGGCTCTTCACATTAAGAAGTCCATCTTAATGTTCCTAATGTTCCTAATCCATGGCTCTGTATATCATATTCTCTAGACTTGTGACTTGTGACCTAATTTCGAAGATTTAAGCATGGTTCTCATAAAACATCTCTCCTCCAAAGCTGAACATTAGGCATGTGCAAAAAAATCGGAAAGCATCGTAAGTCGGATTAGTTTCGTATGATTCATACTTACGATGCAATATCCGACACGCAGTCATGGTCCGCACCAAAAATTAAGAAACCGAAACTTACCTTATACTTTTTCGTTTTAGTTTTGTAAATCTCGGAAGGCTCCCAGTCAGTTTCATATTCAGGGCAAGGAAGCAAAGTTCAAAAAGCAAAGCCAAAAAGGCTGCCTTAATGCCTTGCCTTTCCTCTGTAAATCAACAGTGTTTGCTGTTGCACAGAACTCTGGGAAATATAGTTTGGGAAGGGAGGAGCCCTATGCAAAAGAATTCAAAAGGTTCTGCCCTAAATTACATTTCCCAGATTCATCAGCATCAGAAAACACTAATCAGGATAGCGAAGAGAGAAGTTTGTCCCTCACCAAAAATCAATGGATAAGTGAAATGTTCTTAAATTTGGTGGACTAAGAGTGGTAAATGTGTCCTACCATTATATTGAGATAGGAGCTTCTGAAGTTTCCCCAATAATATTGTTATTGTTAATGTTTATTGCTTATTTTCTGCTTATGAGTTTATTTATTGTTTTGTATTACTGTTGCTATTGTTTATTGTTGTATTGTGGGCTTGGCCTCATGTAAGCCGCACCGAGTCCCTTGGGGAGATGGTAGCGGGGTACAAATAAAGTATTACTATTATTATTATTATTGTAATTTAATTATGCGCATGCACCATTACTGTAACGAAATAGTAACAAAATTTCCACTAAGTATACTTTAGAAACACTTTCAAAACAAAGCACCAGGCCCCTCCCCAGTTTTGTAATGACTTTTGAACCATTTTTTAATGGATTGCACATTCCTAGTTATTTAGACTTGTGACCTCCTTTCCAAGATTTAAGCACAACTTTCATGTGAACCTTCTCTCCTCCAAAGCTGAACATCCTCAGCTCCTCAGAGGGATTTGTAGTTTCCAGACCTTGGCCCCAACCGTTGCTTACTGTAGTGAAATTGCTACTCTATATTAAAGTTTTGCTGTATAGCTATATGTTTACATATGGCAGATAGGGAAGAATAGGTACAGACAGGGTAGCAACAGCAGAGATTGGATTCATTTGCATATGTGAAGCCGATTGGTCATATGCAGATTAGCGTAGGCCCAGGATTTGAAAAGGCTGCTAGGCCCAAAATGACAGTTTGAGAGAGAGAGCTGAACATTTCAAGAGGGGCAGAGCCAAGGTTCTGAAAGAGGCAGTTAGAGTGAGAGAGTTTGAAAATGACAGTGAGGAATCTGTGTGTGAAGAGGAGAGTTGGTTTTTGAATGTCTGTTAGAAATAAGCAGTTATGAAGATGTGTTAAAGACTTCTGATATAGAGAAGCAGTTAGTTAAATAAAGCTCAAGTTTTAAGAAACATAAAGAAGGCTAGTGTTGCCTGAGTCAGAATATAATTCAGCCAATTAAAGCAAATAACATGTTTGTGAATGTGAAACATTGAGAGTTTATTCAGAAAAGTAAACCAAGTAAATGATTCTGACTGTAAGCCTCAAGATTGCAACAAAACACAAATGTAACCACAAGCGTTGGAGCCAGAAGTTATAAATAAACTGTGTTACTTCGTTATACACAAGAGTGTCTCACTTACCTTTCTGGCTTGCTCTTGTCTTGCAGGTGCGGCAAGGACAGCGGATACGAGCGACGATTGCTGGCCATGGAGCTGGACAAAGCCTCTGGCTCTCTGCTCTTGGCCTTCCCTTCCTGCGTGGTCCGGGCCCCTGTGGCCAGGTGCCACCAGCATTCAGGGTGCATGAAGTAAGTCCCTCTCAGAAAATCCCGAGACAAAAAAAACCCTGACACACAAAAAAAAACTCTCGCAAAAATACTGTTTCCTGCATTCCTTTGTTTTACTGCCTTTCAGGAACTGTTTGGGCAGCCGCGATCCCTACTGCGGTTGGACCCCGGAAGGGACTTGTATTTTCCTCGAACGCCATCCCAGGTATGTTGTAGCAGTGATACTATCTTAAATTCTCACATTTCGAATGCTGGCTCTTTTTCTCTGATCCACCATGCCTCTTCTTTCGGGGAACAAGTCTCAAGTCCATCTTTTCTCAATGGCTATTAGAGTGTCCCAGTTTCCTTTTCCCTCTTTTGCCTTCAGCTCACTTCAGTCCCTGCAAAATGAGTTTGGGGTGCAATACCACAGGTTTGACGGAACATGGCACATCAAGGAATTAGCTTGACACTACCTTGACTGCCATGGCTCAATGCGATGGCATTTTGGGAATTGTAGTTTCGCAATGTCCTTCGCACACTGTGCTGGTGACCTTCCAAACGATGACAACTACAACTTTCTAATTGGCATCAGTGATTGTGTCATTTTCTCCCTTTCTTGAATGCAGATTCTTTTGACTCTTCTTTACCACCTCCCTCTGTTCGCAGGGCGGCATTTGAGCAAGACATTCGCGGAGGAAGGACCTCGCACCTTGGAGACTGCGAAGGTATGCATCCATCCTTGGGCCAAGTCTCAGAGGAGGTTCCGTGTTCAGATGCTCAGACACCCACCATGATTATGATGATAATGCAACTGGCTTCCCTTCTGTTATCAATGCAATCTTGCAATGTTGACTAGCTGTATTATTATTACTAGCTGTACCCGCCACGCGTTGCTGTGGCCAACCTTCCCTCCCTCTTTGTCTCCTTTCTTTGGGGGGAGATATAGTGCATGCACACACACACGCATACACATATGGGTGTGGATAATATGGCAATGTCTATGTTGAAAGGAAGTTGTGGAGAATACCTACATGGATGTTAGTTTTACTATATTTCCTCAACTCTCCCCTCAAATACACACAGTCACGCGGGAAACAAGTGGCTCTGCTGGAGTTCACTGTTGCTCTGCCAACATGTGTATGTTGCCAAGTTGTAAAAGATAGATAGATAGAATGATTTTCAATGCATATAGCAATTCAAAAACATGCAAATGTGAGTAGAGCAATAGCTACCACTCTGGCAGGAAGGTAAGGGCGCTCCATGCAGTCATGCCAGTGGCCACATGACTTTGGAGGGGTCTATGGCCAACGCCGGTCTCTCTCTCTCTCTCTCTCTCTCTCTCTCTCTCTCTCTCTCTACCTCTCTCTCTCTCTACCTCTCTCTCTCTCTACCTCTCTCTCTCTACCCCTCTCTCTCTCTACCTCTCTCCCCCCCTCTCTCTCTCGCTCTCTCTCTTCTCTCTCTACCTCTCTCTACCTCTCTACCTCTCTCTCTCTACCTCTCTCTCTACCTCTCTCTCTCTACCTCTCTCTACCTCTCTACCATGCAGGCTGTGCAAGGCGCGCTCTCCCCTCTTTCCCATGCTTCCTTCTTTCTTTCCTCCCTTCTTCCTTTCTCTCTTTCCTCCGTTGCCACAGCATGCAAGGAGGAAGGTGAAGAGGAAGGGGTCATGGCGCCATGGAGATCGCCTGGGAAGTTCAAGGGGAAGGAGCGAGGGAGAGAAGGAAAGAGGCAGGAGAAGGAGGAATGAGAAGGAGAGGAAGCTGCCCGAAGGGAGAAAGGAGGAGGGCTTGCAAGCCTTGTGGGGAAATTCCTTCCCCACTCTCTCTCACTCACACACAACCGTCAGGGCGAAATGCCTCTTTTTTGCCTGCTTGCTTCACCTTTAAAAGAAAAAGCAAAGGGCAAGGGGAAGGCGAAGTTGTGTGTATGTGTGTGGCCATATGTGCGGGATAGGCTCCCGAGTATGCTGCCGTGAGGGAGGAAGCTCCCTGATGCGGTGAGGGAGGAAGCTCGGTGCTGCCTGCTGTGCCAGTTCTGTTTATATGGCGGTACGCGCGCACGCACTTGGCTCTCAATGCTGTAATGGCAGCTCTTCCCTTGTGTGGATTTTTGGGGTTTCTGCTGTTTCTTTGGGGGTTTTTTTGAGTGAAGGACATACATTGGGTTGTTAGGTGTATCGTGTCCAAATTTGGTGTCAATTCCCCCAGTGGTTTTCGAGTTCTGTGAATAGCACAAACGAACATTACATTTTTATTTATATAGATTATTATTCGTAGTAGTAGTAGTAGTAGTAGTAGTAGTAGTAGTATTACTACTACCGCTATCATCAACAACATTACGAAGCAACTGGCATTCCTTCTGTCATCAATGCAATCTCGCAATGTTGACCAGCCTTATTGTTGTTGTTGTTATTGTTATTATCATTATTATGAAGCAACTGGCATTTCTTCTGTCATCAGTGCAATCTCTCAGTGTTGACCCTCTTCCTTTCCACCACCTAGGTCTGGTGACCGAAAGCTTTGTGGATGAGCCAGACGGCCTGGTGTCAGTCAACCTCTTGGTGATCTCTTCCGTGGCCGCCTTTGTGATCGGTGCCGTGATCTCAGGCTTCAGTGTGTGCTGGTTCATCGGCCATCGCGACCGGAAAGAGCTGGCCCGCCGCAAGGACAAGGAGAACATCCTGTCCCACAGTGAGTCGGTGGTCAGCGTCAGCCGGATGGGCGAGCGGAGGTCCCGCGGCCAGCCAGAGAATCTTTTAGCACCGCTGATGCAGAACGGCTGGCCCAAGGGGCTCATCAAGGTCAGCCAACACGACTTGGATTCGGGGGTGTTGCCCACACCGGAGCAGACCCCGTTGCAGCAGAAGCGGTGCCCGAAACCATGCAGCTGGGAGTACAGCCACAATCTTATCAACGCCTCCTTGCGAGGTGGCGACCCGCCATCATCTGTGATCCTCCTCCATACTGGCCACAGCCCTGCAGCCCCGCACCACATCAGTGCCGGGCGCGTTTTGCCCATTTCATGCCACTCCATGTTGATGGACCAAGAACTGGAGGGTGAGACGGTGGATATGCGCTACCTCCCAATCGGCAGTGGGAGCCTTGGCAGCAGCAAAGAGAGGCCCCATGGGGTTCCATCGCCGCAGCTGCAGCAGCTCCCCCCTTCACACCGGCCCTCTGGGACCCGGAGCTCTTACGGTGGCGGTGAGATGCCCATCACGCCCCATGACAGCCCAGACCGGCGGCGGGTTGTCTCGGCTCCCAGCGGGGAGACAGGGGACTCGGCTCCGTGGGACCCCGACAAGCCCAACTCGAACGGCGACAACATCGCCAAGGCGAACATCGCACACCTGAAGAGGAACCACACATTCAACAGCGGGGAAGGACCCCATGGGGCCCGGGCACATCCACAGCACCAGCGGGCGCCCACATTGGGGCCTCACCACACCCTCACAGACTTGAGCCACTTGCTGAAATATGGCGGGATGGAGCGGACTGCCTCCTCCGTCAAATAGGGGAGCCCGCCCCCGGGGGGGCATAGCTTGGCTTGGTGGCCTCCCTCTTCACCATGAGGGGGTGGGATTTCGTGGCAAAACAGGGGGAACAACACAACCACGGAAGGACCCTGGTTCCTACGCGGGGAGGAATAGAGAGGGAGTCGGACCTGTGCGCGCCCCTAAAGGAGAGGGGCAATCATCCCGGAAGCTTCATTTGAGGCAACAAAAAAAGAAAAGCAAAGGGGGGGGACTGTTCTCTCTCTCGTGTGTGTGTGTGTGAGTGTGCGCGCGTGAGTGTGTGTGTAAGTTTGGGGGGGATTTTCATCCTGGCGCTTCCTTGTTGAACTTTTCTTTTCATGGCACATCTGGACACACGGCGGGCGGGCGAGAGGACGGGTGAGCAGGTCAGGCTTGGACGTTGCCCCATCTGCTCTGCCTCTTCTGATAGGCTTGATGCTGTCACTTTGGGATGCCACAAAAAAGAGGAGGGTGTAGAGAAGATCACAGTTGGAAGCATCTGCTCACCAGGGAAGTTGCGAAAGGGGGTATGTCATTGGCTTAATAGAGAAATTGCGGAATGAGTTACATCATCAGCTCAGTAGGGAAATTGTTGAAGGAGGTACTTCATCGGCTCAATAGGGAAGTTGCGGAAGGAGGTATGTCATCGACTCATTGGGGAAATTGCAGAAGGAGGTACAGCATCAACTCAGGAGGGAAATTGTGAAAGAAATTCTAAACTCTGGTGCAGAAAAACAACATATTCTCTACCAGCCAACCTCTTGCTTTCTCTCTTTCCCCCTTTGCTTTGTTTGGGTTTGGTTTCGCTAGAACCACCCGGTGTTTACCAATCATGAAAGGGAAAAAACGAATCAAAGACCAGTTTTCCTTCTTCCATCCCATACTAATTTCTTTCCCTTTCGAGTGAGGTTTCTCACCCTGAGACGCTCCGTATCCAAGACACAACATAGCACCTTATCCAAGTCTGCCGTTTCTTTCCTGGATTAAGAATTTGCTTAAGTGGTGCTAGCCTTCGGGTGTGAGGTGAGTCCTGTTTTGATTCCAGATCTCACACCATTTTGGCAGGGAAGGGGAAAGGGGGAGGAAAAGTGACCCAAAGAAGGTTAGTGTATTATAATATCGGCCTGATATAGGTAAAACACTTGGATTTGGAGCAGGAAAGGGAGCCAAGACTGGGACTCGTCACTTTTCTATGCTCCGGGAACCGGAACGTATTGGGAATTGATCCGATCTGGGTGATCTTTTGTGTTGTTCTGCTTGTGGGGGGCAGAGAAAGAGAGATTTGATGGATGTGTGTTGCCCCATAAATGCACTTAGGGGAGGAGGTTGGGAATCGGGAGAAAGGCAGTAAGATCTGGAGAGACGAACCTGTACTGGTTGAATCCATACCGGCTCCCATCTCCCAAATCGGATTCTTCCCTCCAAGAAACTATTCCCCGGGGCGACTATGCCCCTTTCTCTCCCGTCAAAAGGGGGGGGACCGAAATAAGCACACTGTAAATAGGGTGCGGGAAGCATGGGGCCCCGGAGGTCAGGAGCCGGGCGGGTGTGACGTCCATTTGCTCGTGACCTGTGCGCCCCCAAAAGAAACCCCCAGGACTCCTCATCTTTTAAATATGCGCGTCTCTCCTGCATGCGACAGCAGTACAAAACCTCTCTGTATCAATCTGGAGAAAACAAAGATTATCTCCCTTCCAATAAACCTTTGTTTACAACGAACGGGGCAGCTTATTTTCTTCACTTTCTCTAGGGCTACTGCTGTTTTTCCCATCCTCTTGGATGGATCGGTGGATTGATTGAATCATAAGCAGGACGATCCAGTCCAACCACCTGTTGTGTAAGAACTGGTTGATTGATTGAGTGATTGAGTGATTGATTGAGTGATTGAATTATGAGGTTGAGACCCCAAGAATCATCCAGTCCAACCCCCTGCATGTAAGAACTGATTGATCGGTTGAATTATAGAGTTGAGACTGCAATGGCCAGCCAGTCCAGCTCACTTCCATGTAAGAACTGATTGATTGGTCAATCAATCAATTGATTGAATTATGGGATTGAGACCCCAAGGGCCATCCAGTCCAGCCCATTGCCATGTAAGAACCAATTGATCAATTGAATTATAGAGTTGAGACTCCAATGGTCAGCCACTCCAACCCACTGCCATGTAAGAACTGATTGACTGGTCAGTTGATCAATTGATTGAATTATGGGATTGAGACCCCAAGGGCCATCCAGTCCAGCCCATTGCCATGTAAGAACCGATTGATCAATTGAATTATAGAGTTGAGACTTCAATGGTCAGCCACTCCAACCCACTGCCATGTAAGAACTGATTGACTGGTCAATTGATCAATTGATTGAATTATGGGGTTGAGACTCCAATGGCCATCCTGTCCAGCCCACTGCCATGTAAGAACCGATTGATTGAGTTGATTGAATCATAGTGTTGAGACCACAACGGCATCCAGACCAACCTTCTGCCAGGTAAGAATCGATTGATTGATTGATCGATCAATTGATTGACTTATAGGGTTGAGACCCCAAGGACCAGCCAGTCCAACCCTCTGCCATGTAAGAATCGATCGGTGGATTAACTCATAGGGTTGAGACCACAATGGCATCCAGACCAACCCTCTGCCAGATAAGAACTGTTTGATTGACGGATTGATCAACTGATTGACTCATAGGGTTCAGACCCCAAGAGCCATCCAGTCTAGCCCACTGCCATGTAAGAACTGACTGATCGATTGAATTATAGAGTTGAGTCTCCAATCACCAGCCAGTCCAACCCTTCCATGTATAAACCGATCGACCGATTGACTCATAGGATTGAGACCCCAAGGGCCATCCAGTCTAACCCTCTGCCATGCAAGAATTGATCAATCGATTAACTCATAGGGTTGAGGCCACAACAGCATCCAGATAAACCCTCTGCCATGCAAAAACTGATTGATGGATTGAATTATAGGGTTGAGACCCCAGTGGCAATGCAGTCCAACCCCTTGCCATGTAAGAACGAATCAACAATTGATCAATTGATTGAATCATTGAGTTGAGGCCCCAAGGGCCATCCAGTGCCATGTAAGAACTGATAGACTGACTGACTGATTGAATCATAGGGTTCTGCCATATAAGAGCTAATCAATCCATTGATTGAATCACAGGGTTGACTTATGAATAAGTTGCTTTCTCTTCTTTTAAGAAAGAAAATACATCTAGTTGAACTCAGGGCCATGTTTGTATTTCTTCTTTTCCTTCCAGCCTTTCGAAATTGCCAATTAGCTCAAGCGGAAGAGCACAAAAAATCTCCCTCGAAAAGAATGGACCCGAGAGAGGGAGACATTTAAATAAGAATAAATATTAGAAGGGTGGGGGGAAAGGAAGGAAAGGAATAAATAGAGCAAGCGTAGGTTGTGTTTAAGCTGGCAGAAGGAACAATTGGGATGTGTGTGTTTTGTAAGGAGGAGAAGGGGGGGGGGGGTACCCAGCAAGCAAGACGAAAATAGCTTCGGAGATTGGATTCCATCTACTTTTTTGCCTGAGCTGTCAATTAGGAAGCCTCAAAAGAGAAGGGAAGAAAGAGAACAGATTGATACGAGGATTTGGTGCAGAATGTGGTTTCCCCTCATATTCATCTACATTCAGCTAAGGATGGGAAAATCTAGGTGCCAATGTGCCAGCATTCCATTTAATAATGATTATTTATTGGAACGAGCCGTGTTATCTCTGCCTAGGTGCCAATGTGGCGATGTTCCATTATCATCATCATCATGGTTGCTTCTGGTGTGAGAGAATCAGTCGTCTACAAAGACGTTGCCCAGGACACACCTGGATGTATTGCAATCCTGTGGGGAGGCTTCTCTCATGTCCGCCATGCCACATTATTACAGGATGTCAATGCCCTGCACCAAAGGAGAAATTACACTGTTTAGCCGGTATTGCACCACCTGACAACCACCAGGAAGTATTATTATTATTATTATTATTATTACGGCACTCCATGCAGTCATGCCGGCCACATGACCTTGGAGGTGTCTATGGACAACGCCGGCTCTTCGGCTTAGAAATGGAGATGAGCACCACACCCCAGAGTCAGACATGACTGGACTTAATGTCAGGGGACTACCTTTACCTTACCTTTATATGTCAAAAATGTTATTAAACTTTATTTGTACCCCGCTAGCATCTCCCGAAGGACTCAATACGGCTTACAAAGGCCAAGGCTTCAACACAACAGCATAACAAATACAACTCAAAGCAAAATCAAAAACATAAAGCAATAACAACAAAACATTACACCATCTATCGATCTATCAATCTATCTATCTATCTATCTATCTATCTATCTATCTATCTATCTATCTATCTATCTATATAAATGCTCTCTGTGCATAATGAGTACCTTAAAAACAAAAGAACCAATGAACGAAATCACACCAAATTTGGCAACAAAATGTCTCACAACACAAGGAGTGACCATCACTCAAAAATTATGATTTTGTCATTTGGGAGTTGTAGTTGCTGGGATTTATAGTTCACCTATAATCAAAGAGCATTCTGAACTCCACCAACGATGGAATTGAACCAAACTTGGCACACAGAACTCCCATGACCAACAGAAAAGACTAGGAGGATTTGGTGGGCACTGACCTTGTGTTTGGGAATTGTAGTTCACCTACATCCAGAGAGCACTGTGGACTCAAACAATGATGGATCTGGACCAAACTTAGCACTAATATTCCATATGCCCAAATATGAACACAGATGGAGTTTGGGGGGAATAGACCTTGACAATTGCGAGTTGTAGTTTCTGGGATTTATAGTTCACCTACAATCAAAGAGCATTCTGAACCCCTCAAATGAGAATTGGGGCAAACTTCCCACACAGAACTCCCATGACCATCAGAAAATACTTAAGGCCATCCAGTCCAACACCCTTCACCTGGGCAAGGAAATGTAATCAAAGCCCTCCTGACAAAGAGCTATCCAGCCATAGTTATAGGTAGATATAATTCGCATGCACACATAGTATCAGAGATTTGAAAGGGATTCCTAAAGAAGAACAATTGTATGTTGCCTATTCCAGAGTAGGCAAACCAGACAATCTCCACATCAACACTGACAAAGAAACAGCAAGAAATTCTGTTTACCCACAAGCATAAAGAATTACATATATTAGAAGCCAACACTTTCTCATTACTTTATTTTCCAGATCACCAGACTGGGCCACAGCAACACGTGGCAGGGGACGGCTAGTAACACAGTACAAAGTAGGGCCGGGCCAAGTAATGGGTACAGATTAAAAAGTGCTGGGTGTGACAGGTGGTAAGTTGGATTTCAGGGCAAGTGCAATGTGCAGAGAATCTTAAACTCTAATAAAGTGCTTCTGGGATTTTTCTATTCCGGAAAGGCACATCGGAATAGCCAGGTCTTCAAGCTCTTCCTAAAGACTGCCAACGTGGGTGCTAGTCTGATGTCTTTGGGGAGGGTGTTCCAAAGTTGGGGGGCAACCACAGAAAAGGCCCTGTCCGTGTCCCCACCAAACGCGCTTGCGATGCAGGCGGGATCACGAGCAGGGCCTCTCCAGATGACCGAAGTGAATGCATGGGTTCATAAACGGAGATGCCGTCACGCAGGTAGGATGGTCCCAAACTGTTTAGGGCTTTGTAGGTAAGCACCTGCACCTTAAATTGGACTCGGTAGGTAAACGGCAGCCAATGGAGCTCCTTAAACAGGAGGGTTGACCTCTCTCTGTAAGGAGCACCAGTTAACATCCTGGCCGCCACCCGTTGAACCAGTTGGAATTTCCGAGCCGTTTTCAAGGGCAGCCCCACGTAGAGCACATTACAGTAGTCCAATCTAGAGGTGATCAAGGCATGGACCACCCCGGCCAGATCAACCTTTGCGAGGTACGGTCGCAGCTGGCGCACGAGTCTCAGTTGTGCAAAAGCCCTCCCGGCCACCGCCGACGCCTGAGCCTCAAGCGTAAGTGATGAATCCAAGAGGACACCCAAACTGCGGACCTGTGACTTCAGGGGGAGTGTAACCCCGTCCAACACAGGTTGCCACCCTATACCCAGCTGAGAATGAAAGGACCATGGCAGTGACATTTCCGGCCCATCCCCTGTTCAGATATTAGCCAGTACGCCAATGCTTTAAATCCAGAAATAGCTTTCTGAGAGAATGGGCCACCCTATCAAATAAAAAAATATATTGGACTTGGAAGGATTTGATTTACGAAAAGGATGGCATGCGTACCTTTGGTACAATAAAGCCAAGGTTGAAGAGAATTTCACCCACCACTATATTAGGGCAGCCCTCTTAAAGGTTTGGATGAAATATAAGGAGAGACTTTATAACAAAACCCCTTTGTGGCTATCCCCCATGGAAGCCCACCACAAAAGAGAGATACCATCAGAAAATCGGCTCAACTACAAACAACTTCTGAATAGACAAAATAATATATGGACACTAAAATCATTAGAAGAGATAAGACGTGAGGGACACAATTTGACATGGTTCCAATATAGACAAATAATAGATTCTTACAAAGAAGATAGAAAAGCTGATTTCAACCATCAGGATGCTATATGGGACTTAGTTATGAAGAAGGGGAAAAATAATAAGAATTATATACTAAAAGATTCTAGAATGGAACACGGAAACGGGATTGGTAAAAGAAAATATGATTAAATGGGCAAAGGATATAGGACACCCCATTCTACTAGAGGATTGGGAGAAGGTGTGGAAAACTAAAAATTCTCCAAATCTTTAAACATCGTCGAAAACTGGTATAAGATTTATTATTATTATTATTATTATTATTATTATTATTATTATTATCTTTATTTGTACCCCACTAGCATCTCCCGAAGGACTCAATGCGGCTTACATGGGCCAAGGCCTCAAAAAACAACAACATAACAATACACATAACATTATAAAGCAAATCAAAAACATCAAGCAATAGACGATAAACAATACACCATAACACAATTTAAAAACTAGGGCCGGGCAGACTGTAATGGGTACAGATTAAAAGGTGCTGAGTATGACATGTAACATGTAGGTAACATGTAGGATTTTAGAGTAAGTGCAATGTGCAGACAATCTTAACTCTCTGATGAAGTGCTTCTGGGACATATTGCTGGAGTTTCCTATTCTGGAAAGGCACACCGGAACAGCCAGGTCTTCAAGCTCTTCCTAAAGACTGCCAGTGTAGGGGCCTGTCTGATGTCCTTGGGGAGGCTGTTCCAAAGTCGGGGGGCTACCACAGAAAAGGCCCTGTCCCTCGTCCCCACCAAATGCGCCTGCGACACAGGTGGGATTGCGAGCAGGGCCTCTCCGGATGAACGAAGGGAACGCGTGGGTTCATAAACGGAGATGCGGTCACGCAGGTAGGCAGGTCCCAAACCGTTTAGGGCTTTGTAGGTGAGTACCTGCACCTTGAATTGGGACCGGAAAATGAACAGCAGCCAATGGAGCTCCTTGAACAGGAGGTTTGACCTCTCTCTGTATGGGGCTCCGGTTAACATCCTGGCCGCCGCCCGTTGGACTAGCTGAAATTTCCGAGCCGTTTTCAAGGGCAGCCCCACGTAGAGCGCATTACAGTAGTCCAATCTAGAGGTGACCAAGGCATGGACCACCCCGGCCAGATCAGCCTTTGCGAGGTACGGTCGCAGCTGGCACAAGTCTCAATTGTGCAAAAGCCCTCCCGGACACCGCCGACGCCTGAGCCTCAAGCATAAGTGATGAATCCAAGAGGACTCCCAAACTGCGGACCTGTGACTTCAGGGGGAGTGTAACCCCGTCCAGCACAGGTTGCCACCCTATACCCCGATCCGGTTTACGATCGACCAGGAGGACCTCTGTCTTGTCGGGATTGATCTTCAGCTTGTTCGTCCTCATCCAGACAGCCACAGCGGCCAGGCACTCGTCCAGCACTCGAGGGGCTTCCTTGGAGTTAGGTGGAAAAGAGTAGTAGAGTTGTGTGTCATCTGCATAGAGATGGCACCCAACTCCAAAACTCTGGATGACTTCTCCCAGCGTTTTCATGTAGATGTTAAAAAGCATGGGAGATAAAATGGAGCCTTGAGGGACCCCACAGGTCAAAGGCCAGGGGTCCGAACAGGCATCTTACCGATGGCATTTAACTCCAGAAAAGCTTGCGAGATTCTTCAAGAACCAAAGTAACAAATGTTGGAAATGCGGAGAAAAGATAGGGTCATTCTTCCACTCTTGGTGATCTTGCAAGGAAGTTTAAAAAAAATTGGGAAAAAACACACAATTATACTCAAAATATATTAAAATCAACGTTTAACATGAAACCAGAATATTACCTCTTAAATCTGACAGATAGGCTATTCGATAGAAACAAAGACAAACTTTTCTTCTATTTAACGACAGCTGCGAGAACCCTTCTAGCACAGAAATGGCGCCTAAAAGGAACTCCCACATTAGAAAATTGGATCTCTAAAATAAGAGACTAAATGGACATGGACTCTTTATCCTTTCTGCTTAAAGATCAGACAGAGGGACATAAGATGGATTGGTCCCAGTTAAAAGAATTTTTGCAAGAGCTGAAAATAAACTGCCCTCAATAAATGATATAATTAATTGTACTAATAGATAAATAAGATTGAAACTACTCGTCGTGCTTGCTGGACAGGAAGACAATTCTCTACCCCTCCCTCATCACCACCCCTATCTACCCTCTTTTTCCCCCTATGTCTCCACCCACGTCCCTCTCCCACCACTTCACCTTTTAAAATCTCCTGTTCCCCATATTTCCAACACTATATACTCTATTCCTTTTTACCTATGTAAAAAATGTATATGTTACTATTCAATAAAAATTACTTATTAAAAAAAACAGAAATAGCTTTCTGAGTCTACAGAGATACTCGCAGGAACACCTCAGCAAGCGAGAGTCCAAAAGTGGCAGGCTGAAACCCGGAACCTCAAGCCATGGCTGCTACTGAATGAGAAACTCCCTCCTGGAAGGTGCTGAACAGACTGCACTCTGGCAGAGCCAACCTTAGTATATATATCTATATATCTATATATATTGATAAGCCCTTAGGCCCAGGGGCGGCTCAACCATTATGCAAAGTAAGCATTTGCAATATAGTTGATTTTGCCCAGGGGTGCTCTTGAGGCGCTCTTGGGGGAAAATAAACCTTGACATATGCGAGTTGTAGTTACTGGGATGTATAGTTCACCTACAATCAAAGAGCATTCTGAACTCCACCAATGATGGAATTGAACCAAATATGGCACACAGAACTCCCACAACGAACAGAAAATATATATCAGTGATTGGTTGGGGCGGGGGCGCCAAAATACTGTTTGCTTACCATTGAAAATTACCTAGGGCCACCTCTGCTTAGGCCATATCACAATACCAAACCAAACAAAAAGGCTTGATAAAACTTGATTACACTCTTTATAGTAAGTTAAGTAAAACACTTTTAATGATACAGTAAATAAATATGATAAATGTATTGTCGAAGGCTTTCATGGCCGGAATCACTGGGTTGTTGTAGGTTTTTTGGGCTATATGGCCATGGTCTAGAGGCATTCTCTCCTGACGTTTCGCCTGCATCTATGGCAAGCATCCTCAGAGGTAGTGAGGTCTCACTACCTCTGAGGATGCTTGCCATAGATGCAGGCGAAATGTCAGGAGAGAATGCCTCTAGACCATGGCCATATAGCCCGAAAAAACCTACAACAACCCAAATATGATAAAATTGAATATATGCATCATATTTCCATATCAGTCCTACAATTTACCCCAATCAGTCCGACGTATATGGTTCTCGGGCATATTGCTTTGCTTAAAAACAGAGTTCTTTTATATGTTAAGAAATGGGGCCACAAAGTGGAGTCCACGACATGCAAGTGTGGAGAAGAGCAAACCTCAGACCACCTATTACAATGCAGCCTGAGCCCTGCCACATGCACAATAGCAACACGAAAGGCACTCCAAGTGGCCAGCTACTGATCAAAGAACATTAAGTACAATGCCAAGTTTTTAAACTTTGTGTTTTTTAAATACATTACAACTCTACACTTTGTTCGCTTCCGATACGATAAATAATCATAATCTATTATTTCTATTATTGTTATATTTCTATTATTTTTATTACATCTTTTGCTTAATATTATATTTTTATTATTTCTATTACCTTTCTGATTATTATTATAGTTCTATTATCATTTCTATTATTACTTTTTGCCTTGTTATTATATTTCTATTACTATTTCTATTACTATTCTATTATTTCTATTATTTTGTTTATTATATATTTGTATTATTATTTCTATTGCTTCTATTATTGCTATTACTTTCATCGCCATTATTATATTTCTATTATTTCTATTATTGTTTCTATTATTACTTTTTGGCATGATTATATTTCAATTACAATTTGTATTAT